>WBMZ01012102.1:0-207341 GCA_013400975.1 Atrichornis clamosus | reverse complement strand
ACCTGACTTTTGACATACAGGGCATTAAATAGACTGTTGTTGGGGGTTAGGTTGTTTCAGGGAATTTCTTTCCATTTGTTGTCAGGAAGATGGTAAATAGACCATTAAGAGATAATAGGACTGGCCAGGGCCTTGACATACCATTGAAATGTTTCTGGGGGTTGGAGTGGGGGGGAATGGTGTGGTTTTGGCAGTTTCGTGGCTTGAGGTTGTGCATGATTTATGCTTTTGCCTTTTGCCTAGTCTAAGTTAGAATTCCTGATCTGTTTTACTGATTAACAATACCCTATATCCTAGACAAAATAGAGTCACCTATCTCTACAACTTTCTTNTTTCTGGGGGTTGGAGTGGGGGGGAATGGTGTGGTTTTGGCAGTTTCGTGGCTTGAGGTTGTGCATGATTTATGCTTTTGCCTTTTGCCTAGTCTAAGTTAGAATTCCTGATCTGTTTTACTGATTAACAATACCCTATATCCTAGACAAAATAGAGTCACCTATCTCTACAACTTTCTTGGGCTGAGAACATGCTATCACAGACTGACGACTGAAAGATGAACGTTTAGTTCTGTGTCTTAACTGGAGAATCTTTGTAAACTATGTTTTTTGTTAGAATAGCATATATATAGAACTATGGGATAGAGAGATGCCATCTTTTCCTTTTGCCATCTTTTGCTCTTTTTCCATCTTTTTATTCTTCTTTTTACCCTTACCCCTTACCCAAACCTTTTATATACTGGGCTTTTGTTCCGGGCTGGGAAAGGACTGCCCTTCCCCCGTTTGTGTTTTGGAGAAGCTTCCAAAATAAAGTTTTTTGCTTTTTTCCCTACCTTTATAAAATTTGCCTCTGGCTTCTCTTTTGTCGATCAAAAGCAGGGGGCAGGCAATAAAACAGCTGGGATTTTGAGGGCTGGATCTCTCCTGCTCAGGGAACTCAGTACCACTGCAGAATTTTCCTGGCTACTTCTCCATACCCTTGGTAAGCCTGCTGCTTGCAGGAGTTGCCAGCTGACTGAGACTTTTCAGTACTTGCCATTGCCAGGAGACCCTCCCCATCTGCGTGGGTGTTTCGGCATAACCGGGCCCCCCACCTCCTCCCTCTCTCTGGTGAGAGAGTCCCAGCTGCCTGTTGCCTGAGACCTCAGCTGCTGCCATCACCAGGATACTGCACCAGACATGTGAGAGCTCAGGGAAACCGAAGCCTCCCTGCCTCCACCTTCTCTGTCCCTCTCTGAGGCTGCCGTTGCCCTGAGGAGGTTCGGGACTTCGTGTCGGAACGCCCCCTGAGGCCACAGGGAGTCATCACAGCCCCTATGCCCTGCCTGACCCACCAGGGGGAGGTACTGCAGCCTCCCTGCCTCACCTGCCTCACCAGCGCCCCCTGAAGAATCAAGGGAGGTACTGCAGCCTTCCTGCCTCACCACTGCCCCCTGAAGCCACAGGGGAGGTACTGCAGCCCCCTGCCTCACCTGACTCACCAGCGCACCCTGCCGGCCGTGGTCATAACTACACCACAGGGGAAACTGAGTGACAGGTGGGAAAAGTCTGTTATTGGTTATTGCTTTTGTTGTTGTCGCTGTTTGTTCTGTCTTGTTACATATATACATTCTAGTAAGAATTGTTATTCCTTTTCCCATATTTCTGCTTGGAAGCCCCATAATTTTGAAATTACAGTAATTCGGAGGAAGGGGGTCACCTTTCCATTCCAGGAAGGTTCCCTCCTTCCTTGACAGATATCTGTCTTTTCAAACCAAGACAACTGTTTAGTCCAACTCACTTAGAGTTGTTTCAGTTCATCCTTGAGACTCTCAACCAATGTCTCTACAGCAGAGATATGGGTCCCCATCTGGCCATGGACCATGCTGTTGTAGATCCTGAGTTTGCTTGCTACAGAGCCCACTGTCTCTTGATTGTCCTTGAAATGCATTTTCACAATGAAACTGGAATATTCAGACGGGCTGCAAAGGATCCAAAGGGGATCACTTGTGGAGGAAGTGGGGATGGGAAAGAGTGACCCGGAGAAGCACTAGATGGGACAGTCACACTTCAAGAAAACATGTTATTGAATTGGTTCAAGAAGAAAACAAGAGAGAACCTTAGAGTTTCTATAAGTGTTCAACAAGGCTGAACTTGTGGCCAGGAAACATCCTGTCAAAGACAGTCCCATTCACCAACATCTGCAAGAAAGAGCAATGGGCCACCTTGGCAGCATTTGTGCCTCCATTGCTCCACTGAGGCAGGATCAGACCTTCCTTTTGGGTGTCTGACACTTGTAAAATGCTTTAATCCCGTTTCTAAAACCCTGACATGGTTTTGCTACCCTTAGGGTTTAGGTTTCCTCTAACTTCAGATTTATCCTGCTGTTTTCTGCCTCACCTGTTCTGTCAGAGGTGCTGGGAAGCCAGCGATCTCCACATGCTCTGCAGCAGCCTTTAGAGCAGCCAGGCATTGTAAGTGCTTCCCAGGAGCAGAGCAGATGGTTGACGACAGCAGCAATAACACTGCTCAGCCTGAGGTTTCTCCTACCTAAAAATCTAGCCAGAGAGTATAAAATCTGAATATCTGTCCCAGCCATTATAAACTCCAAACACCTGTCCCAGCACCAGCTATTTTATGGACCGAGTGACAGGAGTTGAAGATCTCTGCTGCCAGAGGTGGGTATTTCACATTCCTGATGCCCTGCTGAGCAAAGGCCGTTGCTGACTCTGGAAGTGACACATGGGCATGGGATTTATGTTTTTAATTAAACTGGAATTGTGAAGGTGACCATGAAGTAACTCCACTGTGCAGCTGCTCACAGCACCACAGCCACCCCTGTCATTTCAGGTGTTACAAGATGCTGAAAGCAAGCTGTTCAGGTTAAACCTGAGGCATGGTGGGAGACGGCCTCAAGCTGTCAAAATGTGAAGTAACATTAGAGCTGCTGACAGAAAAACACTTTCTCCCAATGGAACACCAGTGACACTGAATAAAATGGGGTGGGGGGGGCAAGTAAGTGTGTTGTTTTCTCTGAACTTAGTTTTGGCAGAAAGCTGTAGATGTGCTGGACAATAACCTGAGAGGGCTTTCCATTCATTGAAAAATGGTGGGTTTAGGTTTCTTCTTCCAAGGTGATCTTTACCTCAGTATTAGCATATACCTACTAGAAATAAGACATCATTTACTCTCAGACTGAGGTCATAGCATGCCATTTCACTTGCACCTCATCAGCCTCCCTCCAGGCAATCAGGGACACAGCCCTGTGCAGCACCCTTTTGTAAAGCTTTACACCTGGCAATACTTGATTCTTTTACACATCTCCACACATTATTAATCTCTGTTAGCCACAGGCTGCTTGTTCAGACACTGAAATTTGGCCCAGCAAATTGTCACGCAGACAAGTATGTATAATTGCATTAATTCTGCACACTTCAAGCACGACCGAGGTGGCCACTACATCTGCAAAGCCTTGCCTGTTACTCAAGTAGTTATTTCACAAGTCCTGAGGAAAGAACTGCTCTATTAATGATTTCTGCCCAGTGGATGCACAGTCCCTACCACACCTCCATAGACCCTGTGGTAGATAAGAACTAACCCCCAGGTTTCCTCTGATCCTCAGAGCTATTTCCAAATCCCCAGCAAGGAGACCACTATTAGGCATTAAAAGCATTGAATTCCCCCTGGCATTCAGAAGCAGCCACCCTGGCTGTGCTTACACAGGGAGCAGCTGTGTTTGCTTTGCAGTTTTCTGCTTGTCACCAGGCAATGGAAGCTGAACAGAGCCCTCCAGTTTGTTTGCCTCAACAAGATTGACTTTGCCTGTTAATAATAAATCACATGACTGAGGAAATTGCTTTTATACTCACGCGTTAATGTGAGAATCCTTCTAAATACTAAATTTCCAATCTTCTGGTCATTTCTGTGATTCTAAAAGCAGAGTTCCTTTTAACTGCAGTATTTCTCTGCATATAGTTTCCACTACATACTGCAATCACAGCTTGACAGCGAATACCTAATGATTCATTAAGCTGCAATCAATAGACACACAATCTAGATAAGATAAGAGGAGCTATTGAGAAATCTGAGAAAGTGGAACATAATTTTGAAGATACGTTTCTTGCTGATCTTGCCTTGTTTGGAGGTTTGAGTAACTAGATCTTATGTGATTCTAAACTAAAGCTTTCCATTGTCCCTCAAAACTGTTTTCACAGAATCACAGAACTGTTCAGGTTGAAAGGGACTCTGGAGATCATCCAGTCCAACCCAACTAAATTAGAATTCCTGTGTTGCTTCTTGCAATGGCAGTTTTACAATGACAGTCTTTACAACGTGGTGGTCCTGTTGATGTCCTGCAAGTGAGGGTAAAATTGTTGAGCACAAATAAACCTTGCTAAGGAACTGCAGGTAGCAATGCTACAGTTAAGGGGGCTGACTCTGGCATGAAGCAGGAATCGCTCCTTGAAGGCCAAGGGAGATACAGTGGCATGAATTGGAATCAAACAGAAAATTAGGTCCATGATCCCACCATGACTTGTTCTAGGTTAACTCGACGAACTCGCATCCTGACTTCTAATGTGTGATGTGAGACCTCCCTGGCAACTCCAGTTCCTGTGCTGTTAGCACAGCCACTGAATTGTAACCTCCTGCTTCATGTTGAGTACTGGGGTCTCCATGCTGCAATTGTTTTCCCATCCACAGCAGCCTCCCAAGTTGCACTACCTCGCCGAGGAGCACAGCAAAGTTCAGATTACCACCTGCACCAAGAGCAGAGGTGAGTCATCTGCTTCTCATTTTCCTCACCAGCCTGTATAATGAACATGTTGAAATGTATCTGGAATTGCACAGCAAAGTTGAAACGGGGCACAGGGAGGTGAGGTGGGCAGGGCACAGCCTGTGTGGTGCAGTAATGATGCATCTGTATCTCCAGCATCTGTGATGATACAGGTGAACCCAGTAATTTGTGTTAAGAACAGCTTGGAAACTTAATTTCAGAAACAAGTGACTAGATAACAGGCCTTCCAAGACCAGCTTCCTGGCTTTGTCATAGGCTGCTTCCACAATCTTGCAAGCAGCTTGTGAGTGATTTTTAAGGAGTCTAGACATATGGCTCCCATCGGGTATATGCTTTCTTTCCCAGCTTCAGTTTCTTACCCATAAAATAGGGGTTATAGCTATTTTTGCCTCCCAAAGCCATTGAGATGAGCAATTGTTAGGGTGATGGGAGATAGAAAGGCCTTGGATAGGTTTTCCTGGTTGGAGTGTCTTATGGACATTAGGCAAACAAAACTGAAGACGCTCACTTGGAGAGAGAGGTTTGAGCTGTTATTTTTTCAGCCAGTATTATTTCTAAGAAGCACTGGTTTTAAATAATGTACTGTAGAAGATTACTGATGTTTTGTGTACCTTGAGACTTAATTTAACTGCCCCAAACTTGTGCACAAGTCAAGTTCATTTTTGTATTGTTCTACAGGAATCTTATTACTTAGCTGCTGGAGACACACTTTTTTTAAATGGAAAAAAGTTCTCTCTCCCCTGTGATGCTGTCCTGATTGATGGAAGCTGCATTGTGAATGAAAGGATGTTCCCAGGTTTGCAATGCCAAGGCCCTGTGAAGGTTCTCTGAAAGGGAGATGTCTCTATCTGTTCTGACAGCAAAGAGTTTACTATTTATTAGTGTAGTTTGCAGCAGGAGGGAGAAAAACTGTGGCTTGAATAATTCACAGTTGTCTTAGGCTTTTGAACACTGCCATTGTGCAATATGCATTTCTTATCCACATTAAAACCAAGTAGGATTAATGTACTGTCAAGAGTAGAAAGTGAAAATACTCAAATACACAGAATACATATTTTTTTTAGGTTTTGGATTGTGATGTTGCAGCAGTTCAGTTCAAGCACACAATGGATGAGCACAGAGGTCAGCGTTAGCCCTAAACATCCAGCCACTGGAAGGCATGAACTTGGTTGAGGGACAAAATTTGACCCAAGCTCCTCATGCACAGTGTTCAGAAAAACATCTCATAGTGTGGGTGGGAGGAGGCACGAGAAGGAAAGGGGCTGCTCTTCTCCCGGCCATGTCCTGGCCTAGAGGGGTTCTGGACCTCTACAGTTGTCTCTACCTTGTCATCTTTCCTCCTTCAACCCTTTTCTCAAGAGATATCCAAGTGTGTTTGGGGAGGCAGAGTGCAACGGGTGTCCCTGCTTCCTGCTCAGCTGCTTCCCTCTGAGGAGGGCACCTGGGCACTGCTGTGGCAGGCGTAGCCACAAAGGTCGCTGCTAATTCAAGGCAAAGAGAACTCAGCAGCAGCCTGAGTGCCTTTAATTACCCTGAGGGTGTTAGGAGAATATGCACAGGGCTGTTCAATTATGTCATTCTCAGCACAGTTCAATAAATATTCTTAATCTAGTCAATAAACCTTTCATCATGTAAATGTTAGGATAATGCTCCTTCTGTTGAAATTAAGAGCTGCTGATTTTGGTGCTTATCAAATCTCGCCTACCTTCTGTAAATGACATGAAGCAAAATCCATGAGACCACAGATCAGAGCTGCAAAGCTCACATGTCTTTGGGGACTTCCTTAAACCCTGGCAGTCTACATCTCAATTCCAAGCCTAAAGACCACTGAAATCCTAAAGGAATAACCATATGTAAACATTAACTATATTCAGAATTATACTATTTAATTCATATTACAAAATACAGTAACAGACTTCAGCTCTTCAGTGCATGTGATGCCATACTCAAAATGTTAATCTTTTCCAGTGGCCGGGACAAACCACACACCCCATATCAATCCCCAGGTTTCATTAGTAGTTATTAGTACACCAGATACTTCAACACCCCAGAGATAATCATGCCATAATGAATGAAAGAAGGAATTCATTGCAGGAGGAGAATAATCACATTCCCAATTCTTAAGAGGACAGAGAGAAAATTACTGTCTGATGCTAATTAATGAGATGAAATTAATAAGTGTCAACCAATAAAGTACTCCTCCAGTGGGACAAAGTGCAGGCAGGTAGTACAATCTCTTCTTGGCCCTCCTCCAGCGCTCCAGGGAGGCCCCACTGAGGAGGTGCGTGTTGAACAGGCTTGCAGCCCACCAAAAGGCAGGCAGCCCGAGCAGTGCCAGGTGATTTCCACCAAGGTATCCTTGCAGGCAGTGTCTCACATAAGCAGTAGAACAAAACTGGATCCATATGTCAGAATAAATTCATGTAATTAAAAAAGTCTTCTGTAAGGTATCACAATGTAAAGCTCTTTGCGCAGGCATGTCCAATGTGCATCCAACTGGGAATGTGCTGGTGACTTGCCAAGAGCATGAGGAGGAGCTACTGCTGTGTGCATGGATCTCATTAGCCTATTTGCATAATTACTCTTTCTGAAATGTTCACACTTTTAAATGTATTTATTGTAAGACTAACTGTCAGCTAAGCTGAATACTGTGAGGCAGTGACAGCAAAGGAATTTAATTCTACTTACAAAATATCCTATTGTATGTTTAATAAGATATACGTTTGTTTGTTTTGTGTGATGTTTAGCAGTTTCATGGTGTCTCTCAAGTATTAATTAATTAATAAGCCAATTACGATCAGGATGAGAACAAGGTATAATGTGCTGGAAACAGAACAGGCTTTGATGGCCCAGAGGGACAACAGGTCCTGGATTCATTGTGCTTTTTAATAGAGCTGCTCACTTCCAGATTTATTTTGCTGTTCCTGTGCTAGTAACAGGGGATGCTAGTGGTGATCAAAGATAAATATATCTATTTAAAGTCCTCCTTAACAGAATAAATGATAATGGACTGTGTTGGGGTCTGGCAGACACATCTTGTCAGCTGGCAGCTTCTGAGAGGGGAATGTGTGTGTGTGAAAAGAGAGGACTCTGATTAATAACTTCCCTGATGAAATTACAGAGTCTACACCCAGCCCCGCCCCAGATCTTCAGAGTGAACTGCATGCCAAGGAGGGAATCAGCCTCAAGGCTGGGCCAATAGAGAAAGGAAAGAAACAGAAAGAGGTTTCTTTCACAGAAAGAAACTGCGGCATGAAGCTGTGAGTTATGCTGAGGCACACTGTCAATAGGAGCTCACCAACTTACCCATTTTTAAAACCAAGGTGTGAGGGACAAGGAGCTGTGGCTATGCAAATATAAAATCTACAGCTGGAAGGGAAGCTTGGGCTCCTCATGGCTCTTTGAAGTTGCTCCCAGGGTCGCTGGGAGCAGGCTGACAATGCTTATCCACCCCGTGAGTGAACAGCACCAGCCCAAGCAGATGCACTCCCTTTCCATATTGCAGCCTCACAATCCTTCTCCGAGGGCACATTGCCAAGATTTTGTGAGATCCCTGCTGTGAATTATTATCTCTCCAATAAGGCTGTTTCTGCTCAAACAGCAGTTGCTAAGTGGGACTCCTGTCCCAGCCCATCAGAGTGTTTTACCACCTCGGTTATGTCATATCAAGCTGAACAAATGAGAATAAATCACGGGGTACTTTGTGGCCCTCTTAAAAGCAGTTGCACTAACAATATGCTTTTAATCAGGTTTCAAAAAATCCATAGGTTTCCATCCTCTGCCTGGGGAACTGTGTGTGGAGGCATGAAGAGTTGTCACCCACTGGTTGTTTTGGATAAGATTCAGGGAAATCCCCTGCATCTGAAAATGTTTTGAGAGACTCAGAGTCTCCTCACACATCCAAAGCATGGACACATCCAACCCAGTCCACGGGGGTTTCCTGCCATGTGGTGCAGGAAGCTCAGGTCAGCCAAGGAAACACACAGACAGGTTTTTATGTCCTTAGGCTAAATGCTGATGAGCAAAGGGAAGTTCCTATGGGGAAACCAAGGATGGAGCCTCCAGATGAGAGAACAGCAAGTCTCAGAGAGACCTGGGGAGGAAGTGAGAGGTTGAGCCTCAGGGCTCATCCACAGGGATGGAGAATTGTTCGGGTGGGAGGAGACAAGAGAAAGAAAGGGACTGCCCTTCTTCCTACGAGGTCTTAGCCTGGAGGGGTTCTGGCTCTCTGCAGCTGTCAAAAGCCTTTTCATCTCTTCTCCTTTAACCTTCAGCTCAAGAGAGATTTATCAATAAGTAAAGGAGGTGGCAGCTCTTTCAGCAGCACAGGCTGATGCTCTCTCCTGTGGCAGAGCAGGCAGCAGCAGAGCCACATGACAGCAGAAGGGGGCTATGAGGGTGAATTAGCCCTGGCAGCACGTAAAGTAACAGAGCTGGGGGGCTAAAAGCATCCTTCACTGAAAATTACCACCCTGTTTCTGCAGAGCATCGAGGACAGTCTTTTAAAAGCAGGAGAATGGAAGATTATTTCTCTTTCCCCTTGTCATTGATAAATTTATGTGGCACTTGAGTTTAGAGAAACCACAGAACTTCACACAGGTTTTTACTCTTCTCAAGTCAAAACACTCAGGGCCATGGAGGCTTCTGCTAAGGACAAGGCTGCAGGGAGGGTGTCATTGAGGATGGATATGAAGACCTATTGGATCATAACAAACTATTTCTGCTACTGGATGCCAACTGTAGAGGGAAACATGCACCCATGTGCTGCTGCCCCTGCTTTAACAGGTAGGTGTGAAGTCAAATAAAAATACCAGGAATTTTGCTTTTCCTTGTACAGAAAGTGGACAATTTCAGCACAGGTCAGGATGGGGCTAGTGCTCTTGACATCTGTATCATTAGACTGGGGCTGAAGGACAGCAATGTAAGGCCAGTACTTGCTGAGAATTTACATTCTGTGTTTCTGGCAAGTGCAAACTCCTAGCACACACACTTATTCATTCACCCAGGCTAGCAGCTGTAAAATGCTTTTCAACAACTCTTGGTACTGTGTTGCATCTTCCCCCAGAACAGACCCCCTGGAAGAATAGGAACAAAAAAGCAAATTCTGCTTTAAGTGGAAATGCTGCTCCTCAAGTGTCGTCTAAAGCACTTCATGGGCCTAGAAGCCCCTCACTCCCAACTCTGCTGTTTGCACTAATAAAAGGTGCAGACTTCTCAGAGTCCTCACCCCGTAAAGTTGCTGGCAAAATGAAATGACACAATCAGTCTAAGTGAAAACTAATGCAGAGAAACAGTGTTAATGATATGAAAGCCTAAAGCATGAGTCCATCAGGAGGAGGAGGCAATGGAAGGACAAGGCATTACATTGAGAAGCAAGGACCTGGGTCCAGGAGTCCTGCTGGCAATGGTTGTGCAACCCCACTAGCAGATTTATCAGCCTCACCCCAAAGCCTGGCGTTGCTTCACTCTTCATCTTCAAAGGCCCTTGGGAAGCTCTGTGTTCTGTCCACTGAAAATGTTGACCCAACCAGCTTTTCCAAGGAGAAGGAGCAGGATTTCTGCTAACAATACCACGAAGACAGTGCTATGGCAATGAGGAAATCAGCCTTGTTTCTAAGGTTGCTCTGTTCCCATGGCAATATCACTGTAACCCATCAAATTTCAGTTTCCTGTTTTCCAGAACGATAGACCCAGGGATATTGCATTTATGTGTGGTTGTTAAGAGAAAGGCTGGGACAAAGCCTGGAAAACAAGTGAAATATAAACACCAAGGTCCCTGAGAAGTATGCTGAGAAAACAGTTCTTGAGACTATGGTTCATAAACTGGAAATCAGTGGTCTGGTTCCATAGCCAGAAAGCAGAGAAAGTGAAGCTGTCAAAAGCAAAACAGTCACCTGTTAATAATAAATCACTTTATAAAGAAAGACAAAAAGTTCAGAATGGAATTGGTTTGGGCAATCAATAACCCAGATAATATCTCAGTTTTCTGACCTCTTCCAGGCTCCTGTGGAAGGAATAGCAATCCTACATCAATTCCCATTTTCTTTTGGGATGCAGAGAATATTCATTGTTCCACAGAAGACTGGGGAGGGACAGTGCAACTTGTACATGAAAGGACCACCAAAATATTGTCCAGCTTTTGCAGACAAGGCACGCATGTAGAGTTTCTATACTCATATAGAAAGGGCAACTTTATAGTGTTTTTGACCTTAATCAAAACCTTAATCAGAGCTTGTCTTGTGGCTGAAATCCTGAAAGGACTCCCACTGTCCCCACTGCAACTGCATGTGTATGACTCTTCCCACAAACAAGCCTTGGGCTCATTAAATGTCATTAGTTAATGCTATAACAAGTTTTCATTGCTTGTAATTAAAGATGCAGAGCCCAACAACTAGAGAGATGCACAGCCTGAAGTTCGGCTGCTGTATGTCCCTTAGCTGTACTTTGCCAGTTATTGCAATCTAAGTCACACAAGTACATCTGAGATAACAATGAACTCAATTGTCATTGTAAGGCCACTAGAGACAATGCCTTATCTTGATTTAAAAGTAGCAATTGCAAAATGATGGACACCAATACTTTAAGTACAAACGCACACTTGTGTCTCTGAGCACTTGTTCAGTGTGGGAGTGCTACTCATCCTACAGATAATTAGAGATATAAACACGTGATGTGCAGCCAACACACCTGTGCTGGCAAAAGCCCCAGCCATTCACACAGCCCTTGCCAGGATCAGCGAGAGGCAGCAATAAAATGCTCCAGGGCAGCACTTCACAGACAGCACTTCACCTTCTCAAGGAACCTTTCAAAGGGCTGAATCTTGCCCTTGCCCAGTAATTCAGCACAGGAACAATGACTTTAGCAGTGCATTTGGAGGCAATGTAAGCTGTGCCTGGCTCTAAGCAGCATGTGATCATGACAAACAGGTCAGTGCACCTCAGAGTTGCCGTCCCTTCACCCTCTCACCACCTCTAATCACTTCATGTGAGGGAACTGCAATTCTCAGTGTTGACCTCTAACCCTTATGTCTTTCTTGAAGATTAATAAAATATTTATCAGGAGTCAGGAGTCCCTAGTTCATTTTTGCTTTTAAATTTTAACAGTAGAGGGGAACAGGATAACTAATCCCAGATCTGACAGACTAAACTGTAGCCTGCCAGACTCCTATCACTCCTTCCTATCTGTACTTCCATTCACACAGTTTCTCTTTTTTCCCCTATTATAGCCTTTCTCTATGTGATTTTTACCTCCACTGGGTATTTTTTAAGTGGGTTCAGAGAACAAGGAAATGTTTTCCAAATTCTTAGGAAGAGCATTCAGCAATGTCAACAGGAAGCACCAGGAATGTTCATCTGGCTGCTTAAGGACCATGTTTCTCTTTGCTGTCAAGACCTGTTATTTAGCCAACCTTAAGAGGAGTGAATCCTCCTGAAATTACAGTAGGAAGCAAACTCACTGATAGAGTCCCCTTTCAAAAAGTCTTACAAGCCCCAGGTATCAGGTCTTCTTTAACTCTTGGAATTTCAGGACCCCCAGTTGTGAGGGGGGTTAACTCTGCTATAGAAATACATCTGTTATAATACAAGAAAACACAGAGCAATTAAAATATAACCAAAAAGAGCATATAAATAGCTCCTTGTGTCTGTGATGGATGGAATTGCTAGCAGAGTGCAGGATGGGGAGCTGGCAGGCTGCAGCTGTCTCAGGGTGTACACTTAAGCCAACAGAAGTGATCAACAGGGTTATGGTGGTCACTGAATATTCAGTGTAGCCTTTGCTCAGTGACAGCGTGAGGGTGAAGACTTAGAACACATAGAAGGGATATAAAATATGCAAATGTGAATGGAACACATGCCAGGAGAGACTGAGTGTGAGAAGAGGTGAGAACATTTCAGTACGACATCCAGGAGTCTTAAACATCCATTTAAAGGGTTTGTTTTCTATTCCAAGGCTTTTCCATGGCTGTTTTAGAGCATTATCAGCCTCCAGGCCCAAACTTCACAGAATCACCGAATACGCTGAGTTGGAAGGGACCATGCGGATCATCGAGTCCAGCTCCTGGCCCTACACAGCACCATCCCCAAGAGTCACACCATGTGCCTGGGAGTATTGCCCAAACTCTTCCTGGACTCTGTCAGGTTTGGTGCTGTGACCACTGCCCTGGGGAGCCTGTTCAGTGCCCAGCCACCCTCTGGGTGAAGAACTTTTTTCTAATATCCAAACTAAACCTCCCCTGACACAACTTCAGGCCATTCCCTGGGTCCTGTCACTGGTCACCAGAGAAGAGATCAGAGTCTGCTCCTCACGATGAAGTTGTAGCTGCAATGAGGTCTCCCCTCAGTCTCCTCTTCTCCAGGCTGAACAGACCAAGTGACCTCAGCTGCTCCTCACACGGCTTCCCCTCAAGGCCCTTCACCACCTTTGTTGCTCTCCTTTGGACACTCTCATATTTTAATGTCTTTCTTCCATTGTGGTGCCCAAAACTGCCCCCAGCACTCGAGGTGAGGCCGCCCCAGTGCAGAGCAGAGCGGGACCATGCCCTCCCTTGCCCGGCTGGCGATGCTGTGCCTGATGTCCCCCGGGACATGGGTGTTCCTTCTGGCTGCCAGGGCACAACTTATCAGCTTACACATGTCTGTAACTGGAAACTGTTGATAACCAATTCCTCTTTGGCAGCAACTATGCTGGAAACCGAAAGCCTGACTTGAGTGAGTGTAAATCATGTGATTTCCCAGCACAGCCATCTAACAGAGGTGACCATAACATTTCTGATGTTAAGTAATTGCTACTCAGGAGACAGTACCCAAATATAGGAGGGTGAGGGGAAAGACTGAATTAACATAATAGTCTATAATATTTTGTGATTTAAGAAGGTCACTATGGATATGATATTTATTTGGAAAAAGGAAAATTGTAAAGAAAACCTAATGGTCTGTGAGGCCAGCAGTAATCAACCTTAGACTACTGCTGAAATGATGGTTTGATTTCCTTGTATGTCCATACTTTCAGCTACTCTGCATTGTGTCAGCCTTATAACAATAGTCATCATTCACTTTTATGTGTTATGTTAAAACAGGCCACAAGCCCCATGGATATTGGAGAACATCCTTTTGGTTATTGTGGTACAGAACTAACAGGAAAAGATTTAGATTAAGTTTTTCAGAGATTTACCCACCCTTGGCTTCTCTGAAGGAGTGACAGACTATTCCATAGAGCTGGTAGAACTAGAATAGTGGGAGTGCTTTCTGCATAAAGATTGGAAGTGAAATGAATTATTCCTCTGACAAATTTGGTCCCTCATTGAAAATTTAATACATTCTTCAACATTCACTATGACAAAAAGACAGACACTAAATGAGGGTGTCAGCCTTTGGACACTAAAGCTATATCTGGACCGGAATATTACAAACTTATGAGGACTAGTCTGCCTCCAGGCACCACCATTAATATTTCAAACATGAAGTTTCAGCCTTGGATGGGAGTGCAAAGTTTAAATTAAATAAACTTTTCAGAGTGCCACAACGGAGTTCTCTTCAAAACCCCTCTCCAGAGGGTAATGAAAGGTTCGTAACGTCAAATCCAGCCAATTTCAGGAGTCCTGAAGCTTTTCATGTATTTTGTAGGGTTTCAAACACACTCCACTAAGAGTTCAGGCACATACTAGCTCAGAGTCCCAGCATTCATAGGTCTCTCCCATTTTAAGGACACTCATGTAGCATCCATGGCCCAGTGAAGTGAACACAGATGCCATGACAACATCCTGTGTGCAGAGCCTCTGCTTACAGTTTGGCAGCAGCACATGCCTAGCACTTCTCTGTGCAAACTCAGCAAGTACCCATCCATAACTTCTTCCCCTCTTATCCACAAGATGTCTTTGTTTTGTCCTCTGTAGAGGAAGACCAGTCCTGCAGTGTGTCCTTATTTATGCAGGAAAAAAACCTTGAGTATATGCCATAGGAGAAAAGGAAGTTATGAGGTGAAAAAAGCAATTAAAACCAGCAATTTTGCAAATATTTGCCTCCATTCTAAAACACACTTGTGTTTCACACTGCTGTTGAGGCCACAAGCAAGCCCAGCAACAGCAGCATTTCTCTCATGCGTTGTCATCTCCAGACTACTAAACCAAGGCTGTTAAAGAGGAATGAGTGTGCCTTAGCTGTTCCAATAAATTTCCACTCAAGATTGTTATCGAGAACGTTCATAAAAGGGCAGCTGCAGAAAGCTTGAGCACTCCAGGTCTGTGTCACTGCTCAGTCAGGAGGCAAAATGTCCCTGTCCACAGGAAAAGTTCTGTTGGGCATAAGGGCCAACAGCAGGGCAGGAGGACATCAGTCTTTGACACCACTGCTCTCCAAGAAGGGACACACAGTCACCATAAGGGAAATATTTAGCTGTTTACAAGTATGCAGCAACTTCTTAGCTTCCTGTTCTTCCCTGCAACCTTCTGCCAGGAATGTGTGCTAACAGCCAAAAAAGATTCAGCAGCTTTCCCCCATGGCTTATGTCTATGAAGTATCAGTCACCCCATCCGCAAGCACCCAGGTGAAATCTTCCAAAAACTTCATAACTTGGTCCCATCAAGTGCTAGCCTGACTTACTGACCTCTCTGGAAAGGAGCTGAGGTTGACGTGGTAGAGGTGATTAGAGTGGTTAGAGTGGCAGTGGTTAAACATTACCTAGCACCTGAATTCTGTTCTCTGGCAGGTAAGGCTGTATTTCAGCAGCAGCCAAGCAGGTCTTTATCACAACAACCCAACAATTACCACAGGTTTGCCAAGACTTGATACTTTTATAGTCTCAATGGTATCTAAATATAAATCACACACCCAGTCTGGAATGCTACTGCAGCTGTCACTGTATCACAGGCAGCAACATATTTGTTGTGTGAGGGAGTCCATAAATAGGACAGTGAATTTTGTCTTCAAGATAAATGTTACTGTATCTAAAAGACAGGATATCAGGAGTAACTCCATGAACCTGCCCTTTTTTTATGACTCAAGCTGTAAGTAATTCATAGAGCATCCAGCCTTCTCTTTCCAGTGGATTTTGCTGTGAACTGAGAACTCGTGAAAACTTTGGAGACACTTTTAGAAATAGAGATGAAACATTTCTGGTTGGTGTCAAGTTGTGTGGCTTTGTAACAGGCATTTACCATTAGGTAAACTAGTGTAGGCAGGAAGGTATTTACTCCATTTGCTTATGTCAAACTTGTCAAACACAGATACAAAAATTGCTTTGAGGCAAATAAATGTTTTGTTCAAATTGAAATATTTGCATTTATGTATGGCAAACACAGCACAGCAAAGTGAGTAAAAGTCACCATCAAAGATTAACAAGTGAGGGATATGAGCTGATGAATTGTATCTTCAATCATGGGTAGAAACCAGAGCCTCAGGTGGTTCAACTTAAGAGCATACCACAGAATATAATAAAATTATTCAGAGACCTAGTTGGCTCCACATCTTTTATTTCAGACCTTAGGTCCTTGAGGTTAATAACCCCTTTGATGTTTGCTTCTTTTGGCACTGGTAAAGCTGATGCCAGGAGGCAGCCCAGCTGTGCAGCACCTGCCCTGGTAGAGCAAGCTCACACCACGAGGGACAGCGTGTCCTTGAAGACCCATAGGATGAGATCACAATCTGCAATTACCACATGTTCCATTCTACATTTTTAAAATGGATATCCCAAACAAATACCTCCCACTAAAAAGAATTGTTAAATAACAAAATCATTCTGCTTTGCAGGCCAATAGATTTTTCACCCAGAAAATGCAAGTATCACACCTTAAACTAAGAGAGCAAACAGGTGCCCTGGTAGCAGTGAGCTTGCAAGAGAGCTCTGTTTTGTTCCTATCACGGGAAGAGCACAGTGGTGCTGGGCATCGACACTTCTAGAAAGCTTTGGCTGTTTGCAGCTCCTTCCAGCTCTGGAAGCCAAGTATAGCCAGAAGGGTTAAAACCTCCAACAAAAGCCAGACACCCAGTAGCAGTACCTAAAACCCCATGAGGAATCCCAGGAATGCCTATGTTCAGCAGCCTCTATCAGGAGTAAGTTCTATGTGTTTTCTCAAAGGGATCTGCCCGGAGCAGTGCTGCTATTGCAATTAGCTACTTTTCATCTGGAGGAGCTCCCACCCTTGGGGACTGCATAACGCAGTTCATCAGAGGGATGCACCAATGGGGTGTTTCAACCACGAATACTCTGCCAATATTCAGCAAGGTGTTCAGTTTACAGCTGGTGGCCATTTGTACGGCAGCAAGGGGACACAGGAAACGTTGTGACTTTATGTTACTGTAGCCAGCGCTTGTTCTTCCAGTTAATTTAGAGGCAAGCAAGAGCTGGTTAGTCCTAGAATGGGGTGGCAGTGATGGGTCAGTCCTTCCTCTTTTTTAAGTCGCTGAGTCCCTTTACAGCCAAACGCAACTGCCCTGGACATGTGCCCCCCAACAGTTTCCTTCAGAGTGAGTCCTCACTGCTGTCAAATGTTGGATTGTTATGGCCTCCCATATTTCCCTCTACTGTTATTGCCACAGAATCTGAGAAGAAGGTTTCATCCAGAGGTGGCCAGGCTGAGTCCTGCTCTAACACGTGCTGCAGCCTCTTGTAGTGGCTCTTTGAGTGGTACTGGAAGGTCTTTTTCAGAAGCAGCCACAGGGGTCTGTTCTCAATGACAGCTTCCTGTAAAGACAAAAGCAAAAGAAAGATTTTAGAGCATCTGGACAGCAATTTACTCTTCACCCAGAGTACACACATAGGGTAGATAGTGAAGACCCAGCTCTCCCACCCTGTCCTGCTCATCTACATCCCCTAAACAGCCTTTTACTGACCACTTCTCATACCAGCTCCACCAGAGTTCTCCACCAGAGTTCTCCACCAGAGAACTGTGACCAGCTGCTCTTGACAGTCTTCAGGATCTGATTAGAAAACACCACAGAATACCCACATTTTTCTAGCCTGGGGCAGGGCCTGATAGATTCCACTCACCAAAGACAAGGTGGCCAGGCCTTGCATTCCCTTACCATTCAGATGGAGGGCTTAGAGAAAAGGGAGTAAGGGTGAGGTAGCAGCAATTACTCCTGTTTTACCAGATATTCCCAAACTGGGCTGAGGAGGAGGGACAAAGAGCAAGACTTGACCATCTTGTCTCTCCCATTAGTGCTGACCAGTACATCCAATGAAGCACACTCACCTCCACAAGGAAGGACACAGCAAGTGTGACTGCAAGCATTATCACCATGGAGATTCGCCACGTGGCAGGGGTGCAAACAAGCTGGGGAAAAAAGCAAAGCTGTTCAGCAACATGTCCACAGTAAAAACACTGGTGAGTATTTGTGTAACACAACACAGAATCGTTTAGGTTGGAGAAAACCCTACTATCTTTGAATCCAACCATTAACCTGGCACTGCCAAATCCACCATGTCCCTAAGTGCCGCAATTACATTTCTTTTAAATACTTCTAGGGATGATGGCACCAATTCCCTGAGCAGTCTGTTCCAGTCTGTAACCCTTTCAGGTTAAGAAATTTTTCTTAATCTCCAGTCAAAACTTTCCTTGGCTCAGCTTGAGGCCATTTCCTCTCTATCACTTGTTATATGGGAGAAAAAAGGGGACACCCACCTTGCTACAGCCTCCTGGCAGGTACCTGTAGAAGGAATTAAGGTCTCCCCTGAGCCTCCTTCTCCCCAGACTAATCAAACACAGTTCCCCCAGCCACTCCTTGTATGACTTGTGCTCCAGACCCTTCAGCAGCTTCGTGTCATGAGAAGCCAGACTCCCAAACTGGCTGTACCCTGCTCATGAGCTAATATTGCTACTTGTCTTGAGGAATTACTAATAAAGATGCTTTTAAACATATGATGAAGTAGAGAAAACAGAGAAAATCATTCTTTAGAACTGAGGAATTCTAACTGCCTTTTTTCTTCTTTCTATAATTAAGAAATAGTTCTGAGTATTTCAGCTCCAAACCCAGTTCCAGCTTCCCACAGCTGGGACTAGCTTTTTGGCTGTAGCTCAACTGCTTTTGGAGATGCAGCTCAGATCCAAAATTTGGATCAGCAGGGCTAGGCTATTGCAGAGGTTTTTATTGCTACTCCCTCCTGTTCTCTTCTCAGCAATTCCAGTGTATTCCCTCCGGACTGCTTGCGCTGGGAGTTTTGCAGTTCTCCCCAGCAGCATTTTATCCCCGTGCAGCTGCAGTGCTGAAATGCCCGGTGCCACCACAGCCCACAACAGGACGATGACTTGCTTTAAAGTGCCATCTCGTGGCAGGTTCTCTAACTGGGTCTGCCCCCGGAGCCGGGCTCTGCACAGAGTTACACGGTGAGGCGACTTTAGCTGGGCTGTTTGGCATTTAAAACAGAGAACCATAGCCTTTGACTCTGTTTCTCTCTCCATGTTTCATTATTTCCATTTCTAAATCGACTTGCTAACTGTCATAGAAACACACAGGACTGGAAGCAGCATCGTGTTCAGCTCTTGTTACTCAAAGCCACCACATTTCATTGCTTTGATTGCAAATGTACAGAAAAAATACCTGTGTGTTGCCTTTGTTGTGAGAGTGAGAGTGTCACCAGTGAGAGTGTCACAGTGGAGGAGGTTAACATCTGCCAGCCTCAACATAGTAATTGTCAGGTTCACTGACAACCCTGCCCTTCAGCTGATGCAGATCTTATCCTTCCCTCACATTTCCCTTGGGATGGATTTGCACAAGACAACTCCCAGCTTGCATTCTGCTAGACTACGTAAGTCAAGACCTATTGGCATTTATTAATCAAGGATCAAGATCCTCTCTTGCCATGACAGCCCCACTAGTCTTTCTCTATAACTGTTCTAAACCCAAATTCTGCTTTGGGAAACTGCAGGTTCTCTGAGATTTAAACAGGGAGCCTGAAAAGGTTTGGCACTGAAAACTGAGAGCTGCTCTGAGTGTAAACTGGCAGATCTTTGCAGGAGGACCTTTGTTCAGAGTACCACAGCTTGAGAAACACAAACACGTGGGGCTTTATTTTTAAGAGCCCAGCCGCATCCTGCTCCTGGCTTCACAAGCCACCAACACACTATGCATCATAAGCTTAGTGATGTAATCTTCTGTTGCATGGACAGTCTGCTGAAGCAATCAAAATTACATGTGTAGCTGTCCAGTTGAATGCACAGATATTAGTTTGGCATTACTGTATTTCCAGAAGTTTCTACAATCCTGTCATCTAAAATCCACCTCTTTAAATTTGATGTGTCTTTAGAAGTGCCATGTATCCGTGCAAAAGTCTGTGCCTTTTGTTAAAACAATTCCAGTGCACTTATAATGGGTCTGGCAGTAGGAAGAAAATCCCCCTTGGAGCAATACTCACATCCATCTTGGAGTAGAGATCATCAATGTCAGCAAACATCAAGAAGAGGCAAATGCCCAGCTGCCCTATAAGTACCAGTATGAACACATCTGAAGGGACAAGAACAAAAACATAAACCCACAGGTTTATGAGAAATCTCAGCTGCTTGCCTTTACTGTAGAAGATTGTAATAATTTTGTGTTACACAGTCATCAAAAGAATCCATGAGATAGGAACTTTCAGCAAAAGAAAAATTAACAGAGTAAAACCCTGAGCTTTACTCAACTAGCCATACATGAGGGTGTGACAAACCTTGTAGCCACAGACTTAAAACACCAGTTGGGTATTTTGAACGTTTGATTTGATTTCTCCTATCTGAGAAGCTTTACAGCCTTCCACTGAGTCTCTCTCTGATCTCAATATATCCTGTCATTCATAAAAACATCTAGGATGTAGTCTTGATCTTGTTTATATGATTACAAATGCTGTCCTCAATTTCAGTGATGTCAAGACTTTGCTCTTGATCAGGATCTAAAGAGTCTAAGTGGTGGAGAACTTATTACCCTCCCCATCTGTAGGCAAATGTTGCAATGACAAGTAAATTCATTTTTTCTTCAGCTGGCATGCACCAAACTTCACCCTCCACACACTCATTCTTGCTGTGCCTTGTTCTGGGAGACTGATGACCCACTTTTCTGTTATCTGGGAGGAATGTCCCCTCCTCACTATGATTATACCAAAACATCAAGGCCATGAATCCTGCAGCATTATTTTAACTCTTCAGCAAAAAAAAAAAAAAAAAAAAGAGCTGAAGAGAGTTTTGTCTGAGAACATGCTTCAGGAATTGTCCCACAGATAAGAAGAACAGCTCTTCAATGACTCAATGCAACTTCTGGAACTATCACAAACACCTGCTCATCTTCCGTTCACAGGACAGTCTTTCTCCTGACTTTTTGGCTGACATAATTTTGGTCAAGTTTTAATATTTCCCTATTAAACTGACCTTCTGAGTTGACTTATATACCCCTTCATCTCTCTCCATACTTACAGTTTGTGTAGATGGGTTGCCTGAAAGGCTTTCCCTTGGAAAACACTAGTGCTACAATGAGGCAATTGATGGTACTTAGCAGCCACACCGTGGTGTTTTCATAGCTTTTGTAGCCATTGTCTGTTTGCTCATGGGCTCCATCTGTCACCCCGTGGAGCCCCAGGCTTGAGGAAGCATTCCCCACGTGGTTGTTCACCGGGAGACAGGCACTGGAAAAGAGTGTCACACTGGTCACGGAATTACCATTGTCCTGTCCCATATTTCCCCCAGCTTCCACCATTCACTACCGGGAATCGTCCCTCACAGCCATGACATAGCTTACTAGCAACACCCTCAGTCTCACCACTGGGTTGAGCTTCCTGAACCTGTCAGAGCTTGAGCTCAAACCTGGTCTCTCCTGCAGTCAAATCTTCCCCTCTGTGCTCAGCAGAACCCTTCTCACCACATGCCCTGCGCTGTGTGGCAGGTTGCTGGAGAGTTAGGCACCTGCACACAACACTGGTTGAAGGGTTTGCATGCTGTGGGCAGCACATCCCATCAGGCCTGCAGTTAAGCTGATCAATAGTATCCTGCAGACCCGCCCCACTAGGTCAACCCTGTGGTATCCAGAGCCCCAAAATGGGGACCTACCTGTGTATATCAGTCTTGGAATACCAAGGCTGCTCCTGGACCATCAGAAACCCAAAAATCTGCATGCTGAGGCTGAAGAGGATGTTAAGTACAACAGAGAGCAGCAATGGGGGTGAGACGAGCTGGCTTGGAGGCCTGTAGGGGACCAGCTTTGGATAGGCACCTGTAAAACTCACTGAAATATGCACAGACGTTTACTAATGTGTCCAAAATACAAGCAGTGCTGCTGTATAATACTGTATCAATGGCAGTCTATAATATTCTTTATAATTTTACAGTCTATAATATTATTTATAAAACATACAAAGACTGTATCAAGTACATAATACAGAGTAGTTTTCTCACAAAATTATATTGACACAGAGGAGGTTAATTAATGGCATCTGACTATAATGAGACATTTTTGGAAAATAAAATCTTGGATTTTTATTTTATTTGGCTACTGTCAGGCCCAAGGATATAAAGATATACTCAAGCTGTTCTGTTCTCTTTCTGTCACTTTGTCAGCTGTGACTTGGGATTTTCTGCTGCCTATGTTCTGTGCATCCTCCTGGACTAAAAACCTAGTGCCTGGTTATTTGAGCTGGAGCAGGACTGCATTACTTGATACAGCAGGTTTTTCCCTGTTCTTAGGTTTAACAAAGTTATCCAGACTTTGAGTAAAAGAGCTATACAGAAAGCTTTGATGCAATTCTAGATGGGCTACCGACAGCAATGTAGCTTTTGGCACCCAGTGTTGTATCTAACACTTTTAGGCTTGATTTAATCAAAGTCTTCTCCTGTTGTCTGTGTTCCAGCAAGGATGGAACACACCAGGATGTGGTTTTGCTATATGTTTTTCATGGCCCTGTCCTTGCCATTCCTGCTTCTAAACCTCTCCCTGCACTTACTCTATCTCAGTAACACTGTCTTTCACTTTCTGCCTCAGCACCTGTTTTCTCTTTTATTCTTGGCTTACAGCTCCCTGCTCTGTAGTGTCTGACATCTTTCTTCTGCTCCATTTTCACCTCTCTCTCTCCTCTTGGGGCTCTGGTCTACACAGCTTCAAAGGTGAGCAGGACTTCAAAAAGTCAATGCCTACACTTTTTCATTTGGGCATGGAGTCAGGTATCTTCTTAATCTGCCTTCCTAAGTCAACAGAAAAAAACACCCTAATAGACTCCACTGCACTAGGTGTGGGTTTACTCCTTCTAGAGACAGCATCCCAGTTAGCAGCAACCTACACGCCCAGCAAATGCACCACTAAGTATTAACCATCTTACTTCAGGGCTTTTCTCAAACAAGACCCCTCTTCTACTAATCTAAACATCCTGTACTCTACACAGAACGTGCTTAGTGTGCAGGAAGTGCAGTCTCCATTTTCTTCTTTTCTGTAAATAGAATTATGCATTTCCAAGGAGGAGATAAATATTTGAGACTGTTCTCTCATTAGTACATAAGATGACTAAGGGGCTTACTTGTCACACCAATTACAGTGGTAATAGCCAGATCTTGGAACAAAAATTGGTAATTCCCAAAGGAGTTTAGTTGCTGAAAAGAGGAAAACAAAGAAAAAAAATCACAAATCAGACGTTTGCCAGGGGTATATTTATGTCGTCTCCAGAAAGCCGTATTATATACATGGAGCTAATGCTCTGCTGTTCTTTCTGAAATGCTGCTCTGCAGACAAGGGGACCACACATTTCACCACCCTGCCATTGGGCCTGCAGTGAATATTCTCATTTTGCACGTTGTTCACACTAACTATGCTTCCAGTTCACTCCATGCAATAAAATAAGAAGAGTATTTGAAGAGATGTGCTTTCTCACTGCTGGGTTACTTCTGAACACAAAGCCCTCCTCTCCACCTGGGAGAAAGCCATGCAAAAGTGGTTTAAGGCACTCCAGGGGGTTTGCTTACTGTCAAGTTAATTCCTGCTGTAAATGCTGAATAAATTATAACAGCATATGCTTACACCAGATTCTCCCTTTTCACAGACATATGCCCTCATCCATCCAAAATACTGTTCAGAATCTCAGCTTTCTTTTTGCCCAGCTTGGATCTTGAGCCCTCTGGCTGAAGTTTATGGGAAGAATCTTTCCAGTTTGCAGCTGAGGATACAGGAGGACCATATAATCACACCACAGAAGTTCGCAGCTCAGGTAAAGGTAAAAGCCCTAGTTTCATGTTGCTTTTATGCCCTGTTTCTCCTACAAGGGAGTAGAAGCTCACCCAGTTCCAGCCAACATGTTCCCAACACTTACCCAGTAAAGTAGGAGAACACCAAGGTACTGAATTGTGCTGTACAGTGCCATGTACTTGAACATGCAGAAGGAAGTGACAAGAGCAGCACGGCCTTCCCTGTGTGAAGACGCGAATAAAGGACGGCAATTAGGTGATGGGTCTGTTCCTGTTGCCAGTCCTCTCAAAAGGCTGTTGAAAAACAAGGCATGTGTCACAAGCAGAAAAGCCTCTGTCAATATCTTGCTGGGAGGGGAAATAAATGAAACCTGGCCTAAATGAAAGTAAAATCTTCACTTGGAGATATCTTGTTGCAAGGAAATGGGCTTGATTCCAGCCATCTCTATTCTGTAGACGACAATTTACCCCAGCAACTTTTTCTGCTGACATTAATAGTGCAGGTAACAACTCTATATGAGGTAAAACATACAAAGTCAAGCAGCTGCTCAGTGAGTTGAACCGAACAAGTCCGCTCCTCCTGCCCTGAACAGGCAGTATCCAGTGAGGGTAACACACCCTCCTTGGCTACTCAAATGCCCCAATAAACAAAATCAGGATCCTGGCACAACAGATGCCAAATTTTGCTTGCATAGGGTATCAGAGGCAGGACCTAACACCAGCGTACAGGTTGGCTTGTGGATATTTGATTCAGCTTTATGGAGCATTGTTCATTTTGTTATGTCTTTTGCATTTAAAATACTTTTATTGACATAAAGCTCAACGGTAAATGCCGTCCTCTTGTAGTTTTGAGGTAATTACTGTATCTTAAAGGAATTTCAGATAGGGACTAGGCAAATGGCAATTTCAAGGCCAGAGACATTTATTTTTCTCTAGATATGCATATTGTAACTTGGTGGGAACATCATTAATGTTTGAAAGGAGTGGGAACTGTATTCTTTATGAAATAGGAAACAAAAATCCATGCTTACCTGATTAGCTCTGGCACACAGGCTATGCTGGGGGTTTGGGATGTGAAAGGTGAAGCCACAGACGCCTCCTGCTCTGACAGGGATATCCCTGCGTGGGCCACTTTCAAAGCCTGAAAGTCACATTCTTCTTCAATGCCCACAAACCAGGAAAACACAGCAACTTACATGTCAGCCAAGCAGTGACCCCTTATTACAGGATGTGTTCTGTGAACAGCAGTCCCTCTTCACTCCCTGGGTGTGCTCCAACTGGACGGTTTCTCCAGTGAGATGTCGGGTCAGGGAAAGAATGGGGATCAGAGCAAGGGAAAGCTCATTTTCCACAGACCCCAGAGCCATCCACTACCAGCTGAAGAAGACAGGTTTGAATCTGCCTCCTTTGCTAGCATTTGTTTGCTCTCACACCTTATGCAGATAGTCTAAGTTCTCTGCTTGCCTTCCCCAGGAGAATCTTTTGGTGATTTTTAAAAGGAAAATGAATCAGTCCTTGAGACCACAAACTGCAAAAATCTCTGCATAAGACAACTCTTGCATGGTAAGGACCATACTTGTTGCATCTGGTCTGCATCAATATTGGTGACAGTACAGCTGCTCTGTGAATAAGTGATGCACTCCCATCTCCAGCATGTGCTTAGTTTGGAATATTCTACTGGCATTAAATTCATTGCTCATTTTTAAACTAAATACACTGTAAAAAATTTTCACTTACCCCACAGTCATTGGCTCCATCTCCACACATACCCACGAAGTAACTAAAAAATGAAGTGACAAGGCAAATGAGGAATCAGAGCCTGCTCCATGCAAGTCATTTATGCAAGTCATGCAAGATTTTTGTTACAAGCCTTTCTGGAAAGTTAAGGCCTTTCTGGCCAGACAGCAGCTGAGGTGCTCCCAACTGCACACGCCAGGTTGATTATCTGAAAAGGTCTGAAGCTCACCTTGCTCTAGGGCAAAGCCTGGGGCTCACTAAGTGAAGTAAGGGTGAGGGTCTTCCAAAGACTTGGGAAACAGCTGAACAAGAGGCAAGAAGGTGCCTGGGACTTAAGAATATATCTATATCTATATATCTATATATATATACACATACATATATGAGCAGAACAGGGCATACCAATCCAGACTGCCCTGTCACATTATCTAACCCATCACACTGAGCAGCAGTAGTGCAATAAAAAGACTGCAAGCATCAGAGAAGCTGCAGTGCTGGGACAGATTCCTAAAAATCTTGGGGAGACAAGTGCTGATCCTTCAGGCACAGTGAGAATAATAAAGGATGATGTGAACAAAGAAAAGCCAGAATCATGGGAGTGTTAGATCTTTGACAGGTTGCCAAACCAGCATGGAGTTCAGTGTCTCTTTTTTAACAAGATTATTTTGGAATTTAATTGCCGAGTTGTAGAAATGTGGAAGTTTCAGTTTTGTGCAGTTCCATGAAATGCTATACTAGATAAAACTAACCCTTACTAGACTCTTTTCAAGCCTGGGAATTCAACAAACACTTTCAAATTCATTAGGAACTTACTCCAGTTTTTGAAACTCTTCTACAAGGCTGGATTTCTGACTAGGAGACATTCTAGCAAAAACTGTTCCATTCAGCAAGAGCTATAAGAAGAGAAAAAAAGGGAAATTATTTTTAAAACACTTGAAGTAAGTTATTTCAGTAATAATCTGAATAAAAATCACTGAAATATCACATTTACAAACAACTGATTCTAGACTCTGAAGCAGGAAAGGCTGGTGATCAAAAGTAAGAGGAATCTTAATATTTTGAAAAAGTAACAATCACAAAAAGGACAAGAGGTCTAGTATGCCATTTGAGTTACCTGAACATAGATTGCCAGGCAGGGATTTGTAAGAAGAGAATTCATGAGAGTGCTCTTTCCACAGAACAGACAAGCTATGCTGAATTGCACCATGTGTAATACCATGTTTTCTCCTGTTCTCCAAAACAGTACAGAATCAGTGCTGTGCAAGGGCTAGGCATATGGGCACAAATGTTTTAAATCATGTCCTCACACCATGAGGCAGGTCTGCTCCTCTCATGTGCAGAAAAAATACAGGGATTTTCGTGTCCTTCCCCATATGATAATACCAGAGATTCATCTAGCCCATAAGTATTTCAGGGTTATAATTGTTCCCAAAAAATGACCTGGTACAGATCATCTTTTCAGCTGATTGTACCAGGACAATCTGAATCTCCTGAATGGCAGGGCTATTCCAGTTAAATAATCCAGATCTTACCTTTGGAAGCAAGTGCCTGAAATGCTGTGCTGCAATTTGGTAAGATTTTCCACTCATGGCAAAATGGTACTGGCCTGATGCCAGTGCCAGCCTGATTCCTGGCTCAGTCTGAGTGTCATCCTCCTATAAAATAAGACAGAATGAGTTGCTGTGCTCAGGCCCTCAAAACCTACTCTGCATTTACACAGACACTACTACAGACAAAGTACAGGACGTACCATGGGGAGGGTGCTTTTGGAGACTTTGGGAGACTTGCGTTCAAGGCCCATTGCCTTTGCTTGAATTTGTAAAGGGATTGAGGCATATAAATGCCATTAATTTCAGTGTCAACTGAGTGTTTTATAGGTTTTAAAGGCTGACCCTCAGCATTGCTGCATTTGATAGAATTCATGCAACAGTGACAATCTGGTGGGCTGCACTGGGAGTGAGAGGGACTAAAGAGACAGCAGATGGGCACCGCACCTAGGCAAGCCTTTCTGCAGTGAAATACAGTGCAGAAGTGTTCGGGCTGAGCTTTGGTAGAAAGGAGCCACTCAGCAGCCCCTGGAGATATTCCCTACCCCCTGCCTGACTCTAATACTTCTCAGAGAAGGGCCAGCACCCTCAGACTATCTCTTCAGGGAGAAAGTAACAGGTCTTTGTCCCAGCTTCTCTGTGGAGATGCTTGATGAAATAAATTTCTTAGCCTATCTTGCTGTGTTTCACTGTGTATGTGCAATTTCTCAACAGTTAATCTGTGTTTTAATTCTGCAGGTATGGGGAAGTGCTAACTCTGCTTGAACAGAGCTCAATGCAGCTTCACAGATTTTAAGTCCATATCTGTACCATCAAATTTATCTTGCAGGGAAAGGAAGAATTTATACTGGCATCAGCTAAGCATGAGGGCTACAGACAAATCTTTCTGAGATTTCTACAAAGCTGTTCTCAAACCCAGCCAGGCAATTAGCAAATACGTGTTCACAGGATAATATGCTAGGGAGTGAGCTTTATGGAAGTACATGTTTATAAAGATCCCCTCTTCATAAACACTTTTCTAGCACATATTCTGATGGTGAATAGCAGGTCTCTGTTATACTAGCATCATCCCACTCCTTATTTAAAGCATTCCAGCTTAATTTGTTTTCCTGCTGCACAACACCTGCTTCTGATATGCTCACCAGGCTTCTGTAATCATCTGTTTTGTTTTCTTCTAGGGATTTCCAAGTTATAGATGCTGAAAAAGATCCAGGCACTTTGTTTGCTTCCACAAGAATCACTTTGTGTGTTGGAGCAATCATCCCAGCATTTTTGGCAACTGTTATAGCTGTCTGAATGTTGTCACCTACAAAAATCAAAAGGAGTGTTATCTGAACATTTCTGCAGTGAGGAATTGTTTATGGAGAATCAGTAAGGTTTCAGTGTCTGTGCATAAGGAAGCTTTTGAGAAAGATTAAAACTGCAGAGAATGTTTGTCTCAATCATTAAATATATTTTCAACTGGAAAAGAAATATTTTGATCTGGAGATGAAATATTTTCATCTTCAGCTTGAAAAAATCCAGATGAGGAATGTGCTTCTAGATTATTTGTTTAATACAAAAACCAATAAGGAATTCACTGCTAAGTTGCTGCTGGTATCCCTGATTCTCATCGATTTGCTTTGGTGTAAATGTGCTGAAAGGGATGAGGCCCAAGAAGACAAGATCTGTGCAGCTCCTGGAAAAACGTCTTCAGACCATGGAAAGAGTTGGGGTTATTTTATCTAAACCCTGGGTTGAATTTGGATAGAACAGCTCTTCAAGAAAAAAAAAAAGTGGGATAAACAGGCACTGGTAGGCATGAATTTCAGATGTTGTAAGGTTTGGAGGTTTTTCCTGGCACCCATGCTCCATCTTTTTGCTCATTAATGACAACAGGGTTTCAGGAGGCCCTATAAAAAAGAGATTTTGCATGACATGCCTTTATTAGAATCTGATGCAGCCTGGTAAAGGTGCAAGGGACAACACGGTCCAGCTCACGTCATTGCTAAAACACAGATGCTTCTTGGATTAAAAACTGTGCCTTCCTACCAGTGGTGGTGACAACAGCAGACTGTTCACTTAAACATCACTGGGCCAGTGGCCACATAATTAATCCACCTTTTTTAATATACCTGTGACCATAACACTCCTGATGCGGGCAGCACTGAGCTCTTCCAGGACAGGCTTTGTCTCCCTCTTTAATCGATTCTCCATTATCAGCAGACCCAGGAATGTCAGATCAGATTCTACCTCCTCCCTAACAGTCAAAAGAGACAGACAGATTTAATATTTTTTTTTTTGCCTTTGCCCTGTTTTTATATTGGATTTGGTGATAGCCAGCTAAAACTGTCAACCATCCTACCTAACTCAAAAGAATTAAAATGATTCATTTATTTTCTGCGGTCTCAGGCTGTCTGTCTTTTGTGGTGCTATTTCAATACCAGCAGGGTTTGCTTCCCACTGGCAGCACATGGTGCTGGTTGTGTATGGACACTCTTCACTTGATTTTTCACCCTTCTTTTCTCTTCGTCCCTTGTTCTGAAGAAGGAGCTCAGTACACAGCCAGCTTCCAGCTCATGTCTGCTTAATTACCAAATCAAATGTTTTTCATTCATGCACTATTTTTAGCCAGCATGAAAAAGCACCCCGAATTTCCTGCAGGAGTCTCAAACTGTGGTGGTTTGATTTGAAAAGTTTCTGCACATTAGGTGAGTACATTTTTATAAAGATCTCCTCTTCATAAACACTTTTCTAGCACATATTCTGATGGTGAATAGCAGGTCTCTGTTATACTAGCATCATCCCACTCCTTATTTAAAACATTCCGGCTTTACAGTCCTCATTTTAGGACCGCATGACAAAGAAACACACCTTAGTTAACATATCTGCTCCTCTTGACAGTTGGACCTGAGCAAACAGCATGCGGCAACTCCAATTCTGTTTTCCCCTACATTTTTCTTTTCACCTGTGCTCTTGCTTTTTTACACTTGAACACGTGCAGTTTAAAACAGAATTTTGTAAATAACCCAACGCTGAGTCCTGAACTAGAGGTCTCTCAGGGACACAGGTTGACTCTGAAGACTCTGAAAAGAAGAAAAGCTTTCAAACACTAAATTTAGCCGCTTTTAGCCTTCACTGAAAGGTGATGCCGAACACTTCCACGGCAGTCAGAGCAGCTGAGTCAGGGGGCACCTGAACAGTCACTGCTTTCACTGCAGATCTTGTGTTTGACCACCAGCTTTCTCTTTTCTCCTGGCAGCATATACATCACCCATGCTGTAACTGCACACACAACTGCAAAGTCTGGGCCTTATCACACACATTTGCTCATTGGGTTGGAGAGGTCTGTTATGACACCTGTCACAGGAGTTAAGTAACCACTTGCACTCTGCCTCAATGTCATTGGCCCTTTCAGCAAAGCCAAAAGCCTTGTGAAAAAGCAAGTGAGCCCCACCTGGATTAGTACCTGCAGCTAGTAAAGAGAGAGGACAGCAGATGCTCAGTAACTGTGGATATTTCAGAAATGGTGTTTCTGGAGTATCACAGGCATAAGATAAAGGGATTTGGGAAAAACTATATGGATTCATGTGTGCGTGTTCTTGTGTGAGGCTTGTGAAAAACTAATACCATAAGCATAATAGAAGTGTTTGCTGACTTCTCTAGCAACTAAAGAGAGATAAAGATAGAAAGTTAAAAGGATTGGACCAAGACAACAGCAGAATATAGTTCGCTGACTTTGACTGGGCTAGAGAACAGTAATGGGGGTCCTCTGTTGCCTTTGCTTAATCAGGAGTGTGGATAATAGTAATAAAAAAAGAGGACTTATCTTCAACTGAAAGCATGGATAAAGCTGCAAAAGGACTGGTAGAAATGATGGAATGCAAAAGGACTGGTAGAAATGATGGAATGCAATGAGGGAAGGGTGCAGCAGTCTTCAGAGTGTAATAGATTATCCTTCCTATGTTAATCCAAATTTAAGAAAGTTGAGAAATATGCAAGGATTCTGGGCATGTGCTGTAAGAGTGCCCTCTACCTATTCTCAGACCTATATCCAGATTTTAATCAGATTCCCTATGGCCTGAATCTAACAAAACACTGTGCTATGACCCTTCTCTTGGCAGGGGTGATGTGGTGCTCGTACTATGTGAGGCACCACTGGCCCATGGCTGAATGTGTCCAGAAGCAGCAGACTGTGGCTTACCTTGTTAGAGCAGCAGACGGCTTCCCTGCCTGCAGGGATTTGCATGCCATTCCAATGACCCTAAAGCCCTGTGCTGTGTAGAGCAGGAGCTTGCGTTCAAAGTTCGGTGGGACTGTGCAAAAGAGGAAAAGACAGTTCATCACAGCATTTGACTACTTTCTAATGAAAGGAAGCCTTGCAGCAGGCAAGGTTTATGTCCCAGAGGGCCCGTAGACCTGGAGTCCACCGATAGGCCAAGCACATGAAGGAAAAGTGCTGAACTGAACTTTGCTCAGTAAGAAAATAATTGCCTCGCCTTTGTCATTTTGCACTTAGGTCCTAAACTATTCTGCAAACACCTTCTTCCAGGGTGTCATGAAGGATCTGTGCTCCCTTAGCTGCCCTCCCAGAGTTTGGAGAAAAAAATAAAAATTTTTTTTGGTGTCTACTGGACCAGTAGACAACTTTTCCAAATATCTATTCTGGCAGAGACTGTACACCTTGTACAGGAGTTGGTACTTACTCCTACTTAGTCCTTCTTTGCTGAGAAGAGCTGTATGAGAGCTAGGCCTTAGATTTGGAGCACAACAGAGACTTTACAAGTTGAAGTATAAAGACTTAGACACAAATCTCATTTGGACCTTCCACTTCATTGCACCATCAAAAGTCACTTATACATATGTGTTTCTAGGAAGCATTTATACACGTTAGTTACCTGTTTCTGCTCTACATAGCATGGCTACTATTTCTGGAGCCCCTTTTATGAAGACCTGTGGACCCCCACCAAACTCCTGAGCAATGACAGACATTCTTTGCAAGGCTGAGGAAAAAGGAAACTGATGTAAAATGGTAACTCCTTCCACTGGGGCCTAGGAGAAAGGAAAGCGTATTACATACTGCAGCAAGGAATTTAAACTCAAATCAAAGGATTTTAGGTCTATTCTTTGGACCATGGTAAGAAGTTAACCATGTATAATGGGCTAATTAGTCACACAAACAAACATGACTGGTATATAAAGATGAGATTAAATTTGTACAGAAATATTTAGTTTAAGTAGTAGGAAAAGTTCACTGACAGTTTTAGCAGACTGTTAAATGCAATTTACTGAAAGGAACTCACTAGTCCTGTTTCTTTAGTAAGACTCTACTAGGTCTTACCCTTGCTTTGCAAATAGAAAATGGATGTCTGAAAATGTCCCACCAGTTTATGTCACTAGCAAGGGTCTGACATCAGCCACCAGACTCCACTGCATTCCCTGCTCAGCTGAGGTTGGATTGAGCCTTGAGCCAGCAGGACAGGCAAATCCCTGAGCTGGACAATCTCTAATCCAGCAGCCCCCTGCTTCTCATGTGAGCAGCAAGCTCCCCCAGGCATCTGTAATCAGAGAGAGCAAGGCAATCTCTCTGCAGGCACTACAGGAAAGACAAACTGGGGAAGAGCTCTCTTGGACAAGGACACACAAGAATTTCTATACTGAAAGGTAAATCTTACACCCACAGTTTAACTTGATCAAGTATGTGAATCCTGCAAATAGCTTACAGTGGTAGCTTTAGGTCCAGGTCTAACAACTGTGCCATGTGTGGATCCTTGACCTTCAATCTGGTGTCCATTGGAATCATCTATCACCTGTTTATTGAAAGACAAAAACATTTCAGACCACAACACCAGTGTAGCTGAAAGGAATCTCAAGGATCTATTTAAAGCTTTTCCTTCCCTCTGAACAAGGTATCTTATTCATTCCTGAGAGGGGTCTGTCTGATGTCAAACTGAAAAGTTCCAATAATGGAAAATCCACCACCTCTCTTGGCAATCAAATACGAAACCTCACCGCATTCACTAAACACTGCTGTACTCTTGCACAGCAAATAGATTACATCCTCTCACTGACAATAAATCCTTTATTCATTACAACACACCTAAATAAACAAAAACGTTGAGATATAACATAGTCTCAGTGAGAAAATAATACACAAGAATTAATGTAGAAAGCACCACTCCACTCTTGAAGTATTCCACAAATCATCTGGATTTTTTGATCATCATGACATGATTGTGAGGAACAAACATATTTTATGGTATCAAAGGACACTCAATTATTCCTGTTTCATAGGAATTATTTAACAGAATTCCAGTTTCATTTATAACTTTGATGGGGTGTCTGCCTAAAGATGAGATGGCAAACGTGATCTTCCCTAGGGAAAAATACTCTCCAATTCCTGTCATTAGTGAATAGTTTATTCCTTGAAACTTGGTGGGTTTACATATTTTGCAGACACAAAAAGAGATAGATATTAAGTATGGATGTTCTCACCCACATAACTAGCTAATCCTGCCCTGAACCTCTTACCTTGCATCAACCATGTCTTGTGGCTATACCTTCCACCAGGTAATTATGGGCTGGTTTCCTCTCATCTGTCTCAGATTTTCAACTTTTAGTTTTCATAAATGCCCATTTCTCCACTCCCAACTGATCAAAGAGTAAATAGCAACACTAAAGGCTGTGTGTAGGTACTGGGACAGAGACTGGGAGCAGAGTGCTTCCATAGGGGCACAGGATCTAAAACTTGAAGATGGTAGAAATATCTCTACATTGACAGAGCTCTAACAAATGTCAAAGTCTTGTACCTAGGTCAAAGCTGGCAGAAGTCTTTTACGTGCTCTGTAAAAGTTGTCTTAATCTGTGAGTCACATCTGGGACATTCCATTAGGTGGCAGCAGCCAAAGGCAGAGTTGTTGCACCAGCGTGGTTTGCATAGCTCACCACTTTCAGCCAAATGAGTTAAGTACTCCAACTACCTCTAGGTGAAAGCTCTAGGCAGAAACCAGGAACAGTTCTTCAGAAGCCTGAGCATGCAGGATCTTTTCTATGTTTTAGCTGTTTTACTTGTATGGGAGTAGATATTTGCATGGGACAGCTTGGGACATTTTTCCTTTGCCAGACCACCAAAACACCCTGCCACTGTTTGCACAACAACAAAGCACATCTTTACCCAGTTAGTGGCCTCAAACATTTTCACATCCAGTGGATCTCCTTGGATCTTGCCCTCCCAAACAATTAATGAATGACAAACTGTCATTGCTTTGAACACTGGGCCCCAAGGCAGGCTGTGGTCTGCAGGGAAATTGTGAATGTCCTGAAAGCTAAAGCAAAAGAGAACATAAAAGTTACTATCAGAGAACCAAACAACACATGGCTAATAGAAAAAAAATCCTCAATTGGGGGCAGTTAAAGTCCCATCCTGAGGTCAGACCTCAAGCATGTTCTGGGGCCTTGTCCTCCCCCATGAACTACTTTTCATGCACCTGTTAAAGCTGGGATACACATGCTCAGAACAGGTGTGTTCTGTCTAGTTGGGCAGTCCATTGGGATGGAGAGAGGAACAGCTCATTATGAAATATCTTCCTTGAGGCTTGTGCACGGACTTTTGAGTTCTGAAACTGATATAAGTTTGAGCAACTCATGCACATATCTGGAAATGTAAATGGGCAAAATCAAGGCCACTGAAAGAACAGAGCATCAATCTTGTGGGTAACAGTGACTTCCTGTCATAAAGGGTTGGGGTTACACTGCACCTTTGAGATATAACCCAGCCTGTCTACTGCAGACTACCTGCCTAGGCATGCTGTGCCAAATGCTGACAACAGAGGCTGTATCTTTTCATGTGGAGCAGGATCCCTGGGATAAGGCAAACTCCATTTTTCAGACGCTATAGAAATAAAATGAAAAATCGAAATATGGGGAACTTCAAACTGCTGTTTAACACTAACTGTCTTTCAGATCTGTTCATATATCTAGTAGGAGAATCCAGTCACTAGCCCACCAAATTTAGATGCCATTGGTGTGTCAAGGAGCCTTACCAGTTTCTTTCAGATGGCAGCAAGCCCCAAAGATCCAGGCCATCTTCTGTTAAGGTGCCAGTCTAAGTTAAAATGTACATTTAAATTAACTTCCCACATGAGAGCTCCAAGAGGAATAAAAAGCAAGACTTATTTTAAGAAGTTACTGTCCAGAAAATGCCAGCACAGTACAGAGCAAAAGGGCTACCAGACAATTCCTAGATTCTAAGAAAAACAATTTGCCACGGCTTCTGTTCAGACAACAAAAACTTAAGTACACAACATTGGTCAGTGTGTTTCTAAAATACAATGGAAATGCTCCATCAAACCCCACTCACCCACCCCTAGCTTGGCTCCCATTATTACTGAGGGTACAACCACCACACAGCCATTACTTTGTCAAAGCAGATAAGGTTCAGCTGTCCACACATGTTGATCCTCTGTGGGCTGATGCAAAAGATGCCTTTTTTCTTCAACCTCTGCTGGGTATAAATGATTCCTGTTGTCAAGGCAGCTGGCAGAGCTGGTGGGACAGCAATAGTGATAACATCCAAAGCCTTCTTCACCACTTCTCCTGTCTCCTCCTGACATAATAACAGAGACAGTTATCAGCAATAGGGTGGCAAGGAGTGCTGCAAGGAGTATAGCCCTCTTCATCCCTCCTCCTCTCCACTGCAGGGGCTCCAGGCTGTACTGTTTTCTGTCCATGGTGTATCATGTATTTATCTCCATAAGAAATTAATTGGCTTGATTTAACCAGAGGCTTTAAAGCCTCATCACTACTAAACAGCAGCCTCCAGGCCTTCATTCATTCTCCAGACAAACAAAGTTACCAGGTAGAGCTCCCAGTCTCCTCCAAAACACATGTGTTCAAACATGCCAGCTAGATTATTGCACCCTCAGTCAAACCCATTTTCCCATGACACAGCACACAGGAATCTGCTACTTCTATGGGCATTCATCCAAATGCCTACAGGCATAGCTCTGGACTCCATATTAAGGTGACTGGTGAGACACTTGGGATGGTGCTGAAAAGGAGGGCAGAAGGTACGAGCTAATGATTTCTTCTGACCTTATGTTCTAGGAGTTATGAAAGAAAATTGCTTTTACCTGCAGGAAGAGACATGGAAGTAAGTTACATTCCTAAAAGCAATCCCTCATTTGGGAGCTTAGAGGTCAGTGTAAAGTTGACTCCCAGAGTGCTGAGTGTGGGCACTGTAATTCTGGGCAGTTGATATCAATGCTATCAATGAAGAATTGAATGCGTTTCAAATTGGGGACCCAGACTGAGCCATTGCAAACTAAAGCAAATTTGCAGTTCAGGAAGATTTGCAAACCATCATAGAGTTCTACTATTACTATTTCTGAGCTTGGGACTTTGACTATAAATCATGTTGCATTTGATATGCTGAATTTCCATCATGTTCGGATTCTCCCTTCACTGATACTGTCTCACACCACAGAAAGCACCAGTTTGGTAATATTTTGTATCTATTTTATGTTAGAATGAAGTACTTACCACCCACCTTTGATAAACACAGAAGAGAAAGCATTTAGTACATCCTGTAACTCAATCTTACAAGACTGACAAAACAGTTTCAGCAGTTGAGATAACATCAGCATATATTTTACATATTACAAGAGCAAAGTTAAATTAAAAAAAGAAGAAAAACTGCAAAGCATACTCCAGAATATGTTCTTAAACACATTTTCTTTGATATCCTAAGGGGAAATAACCTTTTGAGCCAACTGATTGTAGATTATTCCCCAGGAGAAAAATTATTCAAAAGCTGAATTACAGAATCCACCTTCCAACTCAGAACTTGGACTTTACATTGGCATATAATTATCATGGCATGAAATGATTTCTTTAAAGCTTTCGAAGAAGTTCTAAATCAATTAAACTTTAAAACTTGAAGAACTACTGTTTACAGTGTTTAACTATTTCTCTCATTGACCTCGATGCAGAATGAGTGAACTTTTTTAAAAGGGTTTCAGGTGAACCCTCCAGAGATTTAGAGACCAATATGGCAGGGCCCTATTAATAGCCTTTAATTACCCTCACTAGTCTCACCTCCATCCACATCCTCTGCTCATGGGTTCAGCAGCTCTATTTAAGCTTAGGCCTGGGCCTTCAGTCCCTGTCCGTAGGTGCTGTAGGTGTACCAACCTTCTGGCACTGTCTCTTGGATGGACACCTCAAGATGTGTGTCGCAGCCTTGTCTCTCGTCCTCATCTCCTTCTCCTTCTGACTGATCTTCCCAGATTATTTACCACTTTGCCTTGCCTGGGACTGTTGGTGGACTGTTGGCTGCACCCAGGTCTCTCACCATGTTCAGACACTGTGTGATTGTGCACAACTGCCTATGGTCTGGTCTGGTCATCCCTGGCTCCTAGCTTGCCTCCCTAGGGAATAGCTGGCCCTTCCTGCTTCCTAACACAGTAAGTCTTAGCTCCACCTTGAGATGTGGGAGATTCAACTGATACACGATAGTTGCCTTTGCAAAATTTATTTCCCCAGAGTTCTCAAGGATATTAAGCTGAATGATAACCTAACTAAGCTTAGGTTAAGTCCCTTCCACCACCATCCACCACCACCGCTCCCTCCCAGATGACTACACAAAGATATGAGAGAAAAAGGCAGAAGAAAACAGGGAGTTCTTTGTAACATCAGTAATTTTCAAGGATCTCTGTTTACACTTGTACTGTTCAGGGCTCTGTAACATGAAAGAAAGGTGGTCTGGGAGGGGTGGCCAATGATCTTTAAGTCAAAACTAGTACAGGAAACATCAAACAGAAAGCAGCTGTTTGCTACTGCTCTTAAACAAAAACCTACAGTGCCTTCAGTGATTAAGACAGCAGCTTTAAAAACATTTTTGTGCAGTATATCATGAAACTGTAGGAATTATTGCCATAGGTACTGTCCAGGCCAAGACTTAGATGAATTCAGAAATAGATTAAACCACACTCTAGGAGATTTTCAGTGACTATTACAAGTAGATGATCCAGATACAAAAGAGAGCGTACTCAACTGTTAAACCTTTCTCTTCAAGAAGTTAGAAGACTATACCAGAGGAGAATTGTTCTACACTTGCCCTACTTCCTAAACATTTTCCATAAGTATTTGACACCAGTTACTCTCAGGGATGGAAGGCAGGAATAGATGGGTCTTTGATCTAAACCAAAGTTTTTGGAAAGCTGCCTTTTCACAATGACACGTCAGCCTCTGTCCCATCTAACTCATTACTCACTTGTGCTTTTTCTAGGAATGTACAAAAGAAGTGACACAAAAACCTCTGTAAAATGTTCTTACAGGGTGCTGGGCTGCAGATAACACATGCAGGGCTTGCATAGGATTTTCCAAGACCTCAGAAGAAAGTACTACTGGGCAAAAGTGAGTGTGGCACCTTGGAGTTGAATGTATGAGAGTTTATGTACTGTTACCAATTCAATTGCATTGTAAAATGGACTCATGTACTAAGGAAAAAAGGAGAGTGACAAGGACTATATTTATATATATATATGCTTATGAAGTCACTCAAGTTTCAAATCTCCTGTAACTGGGTGTGACCATTTCTCCTGCATTTAGTAACTCACCCTGTTAAGTGCAAATACACAAACTGTGTAGATCATTCCAATGGCTGCAAATGATATGAGGCACATCAGGAATCGGAGGGCATCTCTGTACAGCTTGAAGTTCATGGGTTTAGGGTAGAGAATGGACCTCACCAGATCCCCCTTGGCTGTATTGAAACCTGGAAAGATGAATTAAAATCATTCCAAGGGGAAAACATTTCCAAAAATTCTCTATAAAGAAAAAATTATTCAGAATTTCTGCAACCTATGAAAGAAGGCACAGGTCTTTCATTCTGGTGTATGTGCCCAAACCTGCAGAATATAGAAAAGAGTTATTTTTGTCTTAGAAGGGGGTATTTTTTCAACATCTCAGAAACAAAGCAAAATTCTTCTTGGTAATCATATGCTGGCAGTTTTTGTAGAAGTTATGCCAAGCAAACAGAAACAACACATAATAGCTCAGCCCAGCCCAGGATAATGATTCTCCATCTGCCTGTTGTGAATATGGATTAATGCCTTTAACTTAAATGTGACTGGATACATTGTCAGACTGTTGCAGTGAGAAAAATCATGGAAGGAAAGCAAACTGAAGTATTGACTGACCAGTCCGCAGCACCACCGCTTTCACTGTTCCTCTGTCATCTGCCTTGGTCTGGATGACCTCTGTTCCACAGAAGAGGACATGTTTTTTGTAATCCTCTGCACAGTACGTTCTCCAGGGCTTGAAGTTATCAGCTTGGGGTAAGTGGGTCTTTGTTACTGGAATACTTTCTCCTAGGGAAGATTAGCTCAGATGAGGGAAACTGCAGAACACTTAATAACAGCCTGCTTATGTTCAGATTAGTACCTAGACATCTAGGTGGTAACTTAAAGGTATTTACTAGAGAAACCAGTTCACGGAAATTTTACTTTTATATTTTGACATCTTCAGAGTGAATAAAGTTTGAAGTCTAGCAGAAAAAAACTCTGCCAGAGAAGAGTTTTCCTTTGCTTCAGTACAACAGTTTTGTGTAAATCTGACAACTGAAAGCAGTCCAAGGACTCCAAACCCTGTCTGTAGATACAGAGACTTGAAAAGAGGCCTGAACTGGTGTTGCATGATTGCCCTTGACGTTCACAAATTGTTTACCGAATTTGAACCTCATGTGCAGGTCACTACACTATTCCCTCAAGCAGATTAAACATGACATTTACTATTTTCCCTCCCTAATAAAAAGGAGGCTCTTTAGCTTAATGCTTGAAAGGTGACAAATACCGTATTTATGTCAAAGCAGATACTAAGGCGAAGAAGAAGAAATATTTTGTGAAAGCTGAACTTTTCTAAATGAAAGGGGTTTCTGGAATTTCTCATTTATATGACATTTCAGAACCGTCGGTTTCAGTTTGATTCAGACCAAGACCAAATTTAAAGACGAGAAATAGAACTATGAACACCTCCTGCACCAAAAATCCTGCTTTGCAGTGACCTCTCCCACCTTGGGTATCCTCTGCTGCTATCACAGGAATGTGAGGCTAAGTGTCTGGAGGGCTAGACCGACACTCCCATGGGCTGGAGATGTTGCAGTGATGAGACATTCAGGGAGTAACAGAAACCCCAACAGCCAGAGTGGACTGTGGGCCCTCTGTGGGAACAACTTTGCTCTATATCCATTGTTTCTTGTGTTCTGCTCACTCCTCTTCACTGTCCACTCTCTCTTTTCTAATCTGATCACCTTTTCCTAAATGCTGCACCCCAGGAAGGTAGAGAAGGATGAACTGCCCTTCCCAAGGTCCATCTTGTCTATTTAGACAATTAACAACAAATCAGTCTTTATTATAGCAAACACACAAAATAATCCCCTTCTAGGCCAGCAATGGACTGTCTCACAGTAAATCATGTACATGATAACACCATATGCCCTGTGCCATGGGGCTATGATGGTGTTTAGATAGCAAACCTGGGAGGGATGAGCTGTACCTGTCAGCATGCTTTCATTTACAGTGCACTGCCCGCTGACCAGGATGGCATCACAAGGCAAAAGGGTTTTGCCCTCTTTCAAAACCAGCAAATCTCCAGGAACAAGGTGGTGTGATTCCAACTCTTGGAAACCTGTAAGCAACACGTAATGCAAACTTTGTGCTTCATATATTTCTCTGTAGTAAGGGGAAAAATTACAAGGAACTACCTGCTGAATAGATTGCAAATTCTTTATAATGGCTGCTAAACAAAGGACCACAGCAGGACCTAAGTATGCAACCTCCAATATTTAGAAAAGCCTAAGCATCAGTTCCAGCTGTAGAATTCCTTCTTATCTACCCAGTAGCCCAACTAATTGTTATTGTTACAATGCACTGACCTAACTGAAGAACCTTGGATCCACGTTTCTTGCTTTGACTCTATCTCTTTGGATTGTGCTCTAAATACCTTGACAAGGAACAGACTTTTCATGGAGCAATTAGGTGGACTCACAGCCATTTAATGGCTATGTTGTTGGTTATGTCAGCAGTGCTTTAAGAAAAATTAGTTTTCTTGACAATTTTTGCTAAGGCTGTACTCAATTATTATGCTTGATGTGCCACAATATACTTCTAAGTCAAATTAACTCTATGTGCAGCAGTGAATTAACTGAGCAGAGAAACAGAAGAGGAAAACTGCTTTAGAATAAATTTGATACTATACATGCTTCGGTTTTATATATTGCTATAGAAATGAAACACGTTGAAAAAAGAAGCATACAGGAGTCACCTTCCTTGTTTCTGCAGACAGTGACCATGATGTTGTTATGAGACTCAACCAGTCTGTGCAGTTTAATCGATTGCTATAAATTAAAGAAGAATACACAAAAGTGTTACATCTTACTTACATGATGCAATTTGCCCACTAACAATTATTTGTTGTTTGTTATTTGTGGTTAAGAGAGCCCTCATAAGCTGGGGTCTGGCCCTACCAGGAACCATACAACCACACAGAGAAACTCCCCACCCTAATTATGGAGAAGGTGTAACAAAATGTTACAAAGTGAAGCACTGGAATGGGGAAGGGAGGATGTGGGTAAGGTACCACACAGAGATTATGATGACTAGGAGGCCAGGCCATTGCACGTGCTACTACACAATGTCACAAGACTAAACCTCTGAGTAACTCTCATAGCACTGTGTGCATGTTGTAACATCCTGGCCTTTTCCCAGACATTAGAAGTAAATCCTTCTTGTGGAAAAAGGTGAGGTGTCTCACCTGTCTAAGATCGTATACAGTCAAAAATATTGAGAGGAGAGACATGATTATGATGGCAGTGGCATACTCCATGTAATCTTCAGCAAACCACAGACACACACTGAACAGCTGGAACACGTAAAATGGATTTAGGACCTGTTTGGAGAGATGGCAATTGTAAAGAGCTGGCCACATTTAAATGGCCCCAGTATACCTGGACAGTCCAACCTGTTAGAAAAGGGCTGGAATGAAAGATACCAGGTGTTGTGATTCCTGACCCCCTTTCTAATTTTCTTAGCAGTGACTTCGGTCTAATCAGATTGGACCATCTCCATCTGACAGAAGGGCCAAATAATCCGGACCAATAGGATGTTATTTGGGATGTGAATGACTCAGCCCAATCCTTGGTTTTTTTGCTTCTTACAAGAAATGTACCAAAGGTGAGAGAAAAGCAGGTTGTGCCGTGAGCATGGAGCTCACATACCATAGGCATATATTCACAAATACCCTGTTTAGGCCACATATAGCCAGTTCCTGTCTGAAAAAGTTACTGGTGCTTTGTGTGATGCTGTTCCCAGAGTCATGAGCTTGTTGGATCTCTCTGCAGCTGTAGGCATGTACCAGGTACTGCTGTTCACTTAATCTCTGCTGATTAAGGGACAGCCCTTGTCTGGAAGGTTTGATTTCAAGTGCAGCTTGGAAACATTCACTGGCCCTTGTAAGGCCAATAGAATGAGCTCCCAGGACATAGATACATAGAAATACCAAGCAGCCACACAGGCATGGCGATGGACGATAGGGAACAGTGGAGAATAAATGGATTTACGGTGATTTCATGGAACAGCTTTAAACAGGATTTGAAAAAGGACAGTGCTTGAAGAGTGAGTAGTGCTAAAGCTAAATCAGATATAGAATCAGTTAAATATATAGTGATATTATATATCAATTATAAATGCACTCAGCCTGCCCAAGCAGCTTAAAATAAAAGCAACAGAAATATTTAACCTCTTTGATGAGTAGTTTCCAAATAGGGATCACTGGAACATCAATAGTGTTTGGCCCACATATAGCTCTCCTGTATGGGATAAAGATACATCACTTACAGACAAAACTGTGACAATGTCACTCGCTCAATAAACTGAAGCTTTCAGTAGTCCTGAGAGGTTCTATTGATCCCGGTTTAAAGGCTGGGAGGATTTTTCTTCAAGAAAAAGATATAAAATTAAATGCCCCTACAGAGCTTATGTCAGAAAAGATGACTGTACTTACGCAGACAAGAGGTGTAACACAACCTTTCAGGCAAATGTTTCCATAATTTTGCAAAAGGTTAAGGGTGATTTGAATGTAAGATTTGACATGAACTAAGGTCAGCAGCTGGATTTTCAATTTTCAGTCAACGCAGATCATTTCTCTATTTAACAGTTTCAGGAATACATATTCTGTAACTTGTTTAATAATACAGTCGGTTATGAGAATAAATTCAATAATCAGAACTAGTCCATTTAGAAGTTCAATACAATTACATGGAGCCCCACTGAAAAAGCAAACACACAACTTATCTGCACTCTTTCACAGAGACTTTCTCTTACTCCAAATAAGAACTGTTTAAAGTTAGTTATAGGATATAGTTATTTCCTGATCGAGAACAATAACAGTGATGAATACTGAGACATTTCCAAAACTTTGACAAGGAATACACAACATTCTCTAGCCCTTTTCATTCAATATTTCCATATATGGCCATTTCATCTAAAATTATGTGCATATTAATAAATACACAAGAAACTCCTGGGAAGTGCACCACCAGCAGTGTGTCTACATCTCTTTGAAATCCATGTGTTGAGTACTCATGTTTTAAAATGGGTACCTGACATTCTGTTCATTGCAGGTGAGACCACAACCAAATTTGGCATGCACAGCTGAGCAAGTGTGGTGATCTTCCAGGACTCTAAAATACAAAGGGAGTGCTTTCCTTAGGACATTATTCATAAAGAAGCTTGACTTCCTCAGAGACTTGTGCAACCAGTGCAGTGGACTCACCCAACTTTCTGGAACTGTTTTGCATAGATATTCCAGACATAGCGGATTTTTTGTACTTGGATGGTTTTCACCTGCAAAACAAAACAGGGACAACAATATATGCAACACAGCAAACAAAAATACTCCCAGGCCTGCTCACAGAGCTCAGCTAGGCATCCTCACTGGGGTCAAGTACATAGAAAGCAAATTATATGGGGGGCAAGGAGAGAAGTCAGGACTGCATACACTGACTCCCTAGTTGATTTATAGATTAGGATCCCCACCTCATTGCAGGTTCCAGCAAGCTTTAGGTCAAGCAAGTAAAAAGCAGTGTTATTCTCTCCCTATTTTGTGAAGAACGGAATAATCTTCACTCTGATTTCACAGAATGAAGGGAAAAGATCACTGATGCCATGGTGGGTACACAGGCAGCTGAAAAAGCCTGTCTTCAGCCAACAGCTCCCTTGTCTTCTCTCTGGCTTTGGGGAAAGCAGGGAGCTTTGGGCCATTTCCAGGCACAGTGCTGAGTCCTTCAGCTGAACAGATGTGCCAACAGACAAGAAAGGCCATCCCAGGATACTGAGTCACTGCTAATGCTAATCCCTTGCAGAGCAGTTATCCATTAGGAACACACGCTGTCATTTATAACTTGCAAGAGGAGTCTGTCCTGTCCTGTGCAACAATAGCAAAGCCTATTAGAGATAATGGCACTTCCCATCAGCTGGCAGAAGGCAGGGCTATACACCTGTACACATGAGTGATAAAGGAATCAGCTCCAGGGAACTCTCCCTACCCAGTGCAATAAGCATTATTATAGGCCAATGAAATCTGTACTCGACTCATCCACTGACTTAAAATGGAGCTATAACCACAGTCGTTAACTTAACAAGAGGTCTGGAGTTAGGGTTTCATACAATAGGAGCTGCAATATTTGCAATGCTAAAAACTGGAGTGGGAAGTGAGGGACTCACTACACATAACTCTGTGGACTTAGGTAGCTTAAATGGCAAAAACGTTTTATAATTGACTTATAAGTAGGGGCTTTTGAATTGGTAGGGAAGGATTAAACTGTTTTCTCTTTGCTGCTTTGAAATCTGGTCTTTTCTATCTAGATGTTTTGATTGATATGAAAGTGGTGTTCAAAGGGCCTATTATTTGAGGCTATATTTGACTTTTTTATGTTACTAATTTGATCCTCTGAGGAGTGTCATGGACCAGTCTCCACTTTCTTCATACTCTGCATTAAATTAGTTGGCACTAAATTTTCCTATGTACCTTAATATATGCCCACAGCAGTAACAGCAACAGCTCTGCTCAGCTAAAGTTAGGTTTGTAAGGAAAATATTTACTAAAAATTGTATATAAAGAAATATACAAGAAGTATAAAAAGAAATTCTAGTAACTTAGAAATTTATTTCCTGAAAGGGAAAATAGCTCTTTTACAGATTCCTCAGTGCAGTGCTCTAGTATCTATAATCAAGAGCCAGATATTAGCAAATTTATCACTTTGCATTCCTATTGCTCACATCAATTTAACTAAGCAAGACAGATAACTGAACTGTCTGGTACTTGTTCTAGACAGGATAATTATATTTACTCGACTCATGAGGGATGTTGAGGTCTGTTTGGATCAATCGTCTACCTTCTCTCCCCAGTGTCTCACTGGGATCTCAAATCTATGGAACTGGCAGAGACCAGGATACCTTTTTGCAAGAACGGTTAACAGTGCAAAACCTGACTCCAGCAAATGTACTTTAAAGTACAAACTGGTTCATACAAAGGCAAGAAAGCAAAATGTGTTGATGGAATATTTCTGGAAATACTGATGCAGCTCAGGCACTTTTCTGTTCTATCCCCATCAGCTCATTCATCCCTGTTTTCATGTTACTGTGGCACTTGCACTCAGTTCTGCACAGTTTCCCTTCAGACACATAGTCACCCCTAAATTCCTTGACTCCTATGCCAGGAAGGAGTTTTTGTTTAGAACTCTGATTCTTCATTGCCAATCCCAGTGAACTGAAGCTCTCCTACTTATAATGTAGGTTTTCTCTCAGAAATAGCAAGGATTCTCTTATCATAACCCACCACAGAGAGGACTTTTACAGACGTCAATACAGTTCTCCAAGATCTGTCTTGTTTTTCGACAGCTCACTGTGTTCCTCAAGCTGCAATATTCTTAGCTGGATACGTTTCAAAGCTCACTTTCACTCCATGAAGCGTGGCTGAGATTGACTATCATCTCCCGTTGCTGCAGGGAATACTTTACTTACTTGCAAACTTGGCTTCATTACGGCTTTGCTGAAGATTGAGTCTTCCTCAGTGGCTGGATAATCTGATCTACTTTTGATAAATGCAGACACAGAGACCCACGTCACAGTCTTACGAGAATAAATCCTAAAATCATCCTAAATGAGTAGAGAAGTGTCACAATTTGCTTCAAAATCAGACCAAACTCACTTTCACCTTAGAGTTAATTATTACAGTAGCCTTTCTAGAGCACTGCTTTAGTTTTTTTAAAGGATTAACCAACAGGAGCCTCCCAAACACTTGTGACTGATAGAAAAATCATCAGAATAGGAACAGAACCACTATCCTGTAAAAATGTGAGTACTGCAAATAATTCAATGACCACAGGTCTGATAAGAATGGAATGTGAACACCCAGGTCATGATCTAGGACAGGCAAGCAGCACAGGACAATCTGACATGCAGTGACCCTAGTGTAAAGGGAAGATCAAAAGGAACACAACGCTGTGCTGCAAATTGGATGTTTAGTGCCAGTACCCTTACAGAGTCACTCCTGAGTTAACACTTCATTGGAAGAAGTGTCTTAGCACCATGCCTCCCTTACAGTACCTTAGACAAGCTTTTACCGCAGAGTTCCTGATCTTCCTATTTTTATAAAGTAAGTTGAACATTAGAACTGCCCGATAACAAGTGTTGGTGGTACAGTCTTAAAGCAACTACTGCAGTAAGCACCCTCATGATAAGTTTCAGTCCCAAACACTGAACTACGTGCATTAAAGCCAAACATGAGACTGACTTACATTCTGTGTATGAGCAGTTTTGCAGTTATGAAACTGCAATTGGAAAAAGAAACAGTAAAAATGATTTCTGTATCAAATATGAGTCCTTTGGAATAATTTAAGTGTTTAAGAAAGAACTTTAATAAGGTTTATACATTGCATTTATTTGCCCACTTTTCTTCTTAAACTGGTCTTTAGAGTAGAATAACATCCATTTTCTGATATTTATCTTTAATTTAGATTTCAGAATGAGTAGACATTGGGATGCAGATTGAGATTGGAAGCAGTGAATAACACAGGTGCTCATTATTCGAACTAAAGTGAATCAAAATTTAGTAACTAAAGTGAGTTAATAGGCTCTTATATTGCAATTGCAGAGATAATGATGACTTAAGAATGAAGGTTTTATGTGAAGCAAAAGATAATTCCAAGGATCAAGCTGATGAGATTAATTGTATCCTCATTAGCAATAGCCATCACTTTCGAAAACTGATATAATCAGAATGTAGGGAAACAAAACAGAACTGTGATTTTAACACAAAGAATCTTGAAGGAAATCTGAAATTTTCAAACGGCCAGAGCATACTTTCAGAAAGCTTCTTGATAAAAAGAACATACAAAATTTTTCAATTCTTTTTTAATTACATAAAGGATCATTTGAAAACTCATTTATTTGAAAAGTGTTTGGCATGGTACATCTTTATAAAATTACACACAAGAAAAGGTAATTAAAAATGCAAACTGAATTGAAGATTTAAAAGGGATATTAACCCTAATATGATTTTTTTAAAAAGAAAAAAAATTCCCTGGGCTATTATGATGTAGATTGTTTCATTATAAAATATTCAACAGGCAGATCTATGATTTTCAAAACCTGCATGCTGTTCTGCTCGTTTAAGAAGGCACCTCAAACACAGGGGTAGCAAGTGATCCATTTTGCAATTGGAAACATTGAAAATGCCATTGTTCAGGAATCTTTGAAGCAGAACAGATCAAATTTCTGGAAGTAAACCAACCCTGCCAGCACCTGGAGTATTCAGGCTCAGCTAGAATTCAGAATCAAGTCTCAGTTTTCTTCTTTTAGTGTTGCAGTAGCGTCCATGAAATAAAATCAGGGTTTACATATGTTGCAGTGCTCCGATACAGTACTCAACAGATAGAAACCAGTATTAGGAAACTACTAGCAAAACATAACAGCTCTGAAAGCATTAACTGCAGGATTGGGTGCTTACTGGACATGGGGAAAGGCTGACAAAAAATGGAAACATAGAGTCAAGAAAACAAGCAGTGTAAGCTTGCCCTCTTCCATGTACTGACCCCTCACGACACACTGTTGGACACTGCTGGGGAGAAATCTTTAGTTTGGCCCACTAGATAAATTTTGGCAGAGAGGGACATCTTTGCCAGAACAGCCAAGTGAGGGAAAAGGATCTGCTGAACACTGCCAAACAAACAGATGCTTAGAACTTGGAGCACAGAGCTACAATGCTCAAGCATTGTACAAGCACAGGGATGGTAGAAGGGAGGAGGAAGGACTGAGTACAAATGACAGTCTTGAAACCACAGATATTACAGGTTTTATCACTCCAATTTCTTTCATCTTGTCTGATCAGCTATTACCCTCCATTCCCATCATCATCATACACGTAATTTGTGGAATACTTGAAAGTTCTTTGAATCAACGATGGTACACATAAGATATTGCAGGAAACCAGCAATGTAAGATATTTCAGCTAACTGGTACCTTACAGTTAACTCATCTTCCAAATAGCTACATACTAGGGACTAATTTAAAGATTAAAGCAGGCACCTACTGTTGTTCTAAGCAGAAAAATATCTGCTTCTTCCAAGCTGCATTGGATGCAGTTTCCCCACACATCCCACTCTGGCTTCCAGTAAAACAGCAGCCTCAGAGCCCCACAGGACAAGATGTATCCAGCAATGCACAAGGCCTTTCGGAAGCCTTGGGTTTTGTAGCCAAATATGTCCTGTACAGCAAAGAGAAGGGAAAAATCATTACTATTTCTCCTAAAGAAATGCCTGGAATACTATACCTCCCTGTCATTCGCTGCTCTCCCGTGGTACTGTTAGGCATGGGATTGTGAAAAAAAAAAGTCATAGAACTTGTATCTGGCTTCGTTACATGTCTTAAACAGGACTACAAAAAATTTGCTTCTTCAACAGAATTTTTCATCCACTTTCACAAAATCTAGCTTGATGTAGCCTGACCAGTAATTTTATGTAGTTGTAAAACTCGGCATGAGACTCTATTTTATGTTGCACAAGCAGGAATGATAACAAAATATAGAGGTCCAAACTTTTATTCTTAGTCAGGAATGCAGATTTGTCAGTCAACCTTTTTAAGGTCCCTGGGTGAGACAGCTGAAGAGCTAAAGTACATCTGCACTAGGGGATGGTGAGTGAAGAGTGCAGACCTGCTGCTGAGGCAGCTGAGCAGCTGAGGCAGCTTCAGCATCAGAAGAACTGCTGCTGCCCTGCCCCAGCAGTGATCTGCACTAATGCACTACACTTCAGAGACTCAGCCAGTGTCTCTGCTTGGTGCCAAATGACACTATGTGTCTGCACCTGCTGGAACTGCTGGACACAACTTGGCACAGACGTAGTAGACTTTGTAGCTGTCATCATCTTCTGTGACACCTCCAGCATGGGCATTGTGGAGCTTGCCAATGTGCCATTGGCCTAACATCCAAAAATATAATAATAACTGTTAGTAAGAACAACTAATGAACACTTGTAGAATGCTTTACATGTTCAGAGAGCCAAAGGAAGCTACTCATTTCAGCTGTATGAGTAGGCATTATGATTTCATTTTTAAAGCTGGGGAAATTGTTAAAGTGAGGCAAGGTGACTTGCCCAAAACATCAAAGAGATGACTGTCAGCATTACAGTTTAAGAGCTGCAGGTCTTGGTATTGTGGCCAAATTTCCTCTCAGTACTGCTAGCAGGGACTTTGTAAACATGAAATGAAATGAATACAGTGAATTTATAGAGGAGTTAAGATGGGAGATTCCATCAGGGGACCAGGAGAATTTGCTAACATAAGGGTTAAGGTTCCTCAATCTCTTTCTTCCAAGCATATCTGCAGCAACTATGCAATCTGCTTCTAAAGATCAGATATCTGCAGCCAGAGATATTGCAAGATCCATTTATAAGGTGAGAAGAAAAGACAATGTAATTGAAAGGATGACTAATGCATAATTCCTAGTTCTGTGCTGGTGTCTTTGCTTGTTATGTGAAATGCAGGCCCTGCCCAGTGGTTCCACTCACTGCCTTGGCACACCTGCTCTGTGGCATTCTCCAAAGGACAGACTCTGTCACCCTAGGTAATCTCCAAGGGGTTTCTAAGGGGAAGAAGTTGGCAACTGTGAGGAAAAAGTATGGTAAACTACATAGGGAAGTGGCCTGCACTGCACAGGACCTGTGAGATGCACACACAGCATTTTCAAAGGCTTCTATAATCTCTGAGCAGACCAAGAGAATAAGGCAACTCTGCAGCAGATACAAGGAAGCCCATGGAGGACAGCAGACAAGCAAGGTTGCTAGAAGGCAGTCAGTGTGGCAGCCATGTGCTTTTAAATATTCACATGCTCCTATAAACAGGTAAAGGTCTCCATTCAACTCTCTCTAGTTGTATCCTTAACAAAAATGTTAAAGAATTAGAGTCAGCACCAGCGTACAGAATAGTACACAGAAGGATGTGAACTTAATCTTTACAGTAATTGCTTACTAGCAAGATATAGATGTCTGGATCTGGACTTCACAACTTGTCAGCAAGGCAAAGGAACTCCCAAGGAAACAGAAATGCCTAAGGGAAGAACTGTTAAAAGAACACGCCTTCAGACTTCCTCCAATATATGGCTGGACCTGGAATAACTGGAATAGTATTTTCAAATTGGGATGGGCATGAATATCAGGGTGGGGAAGTACAAGATTGCTGCCATGTGCATCTTGCTTCTGCCTGTGAATCATTCCTTTAATTTTCAGGTTTTGTGCCTTACACCCAATGTCTGAGAAGTCCATAAGGCTGTAGCTGACATAATTAAGAAAGGAGCGGGTGGGCACTCTGCATGTGATTGGCAGTCACTTGGGAGCATCTTCTGCTGGCAGTGTTCTTCTCCACTGAAATGTTCAATGATTCCCCAAGCTTGATATGACAACATAAACATAGAGCTAGAGCAGACTCTGTATTTCTCTGCTTAGGAAACCATGCACCAATATATGAAAATATGCATCTGAGTCCCCCTGTGCCTGCATATGTTTTAAGGCCTTTTTTTTTCCAGAATAGTTTCCACTTAAAGAGTGATTTGAATCCACAGATCCTGAAACATTTCCCAAAACCAATCATGCATAAGTATTCCCCATCTTGAAGAACAGGAGAGAGGTAAACAAGGAAAACAGCTCATCTGGGAAAAAAAGGCCACGCTTTTTAAGATACCAACTACACTGTGTGCTGGATCTTCCTGCTTCTCACAAGGGACGTTCCTGAGCAGACAGAGAGACAGTTAGATGGATGGATACCACCGAGCTGCTCTGATCCTTCAAGGGCATTATTTGGCATATGAACAGAGATGTTGGTTCAGGTTTGTTAGTTCGTGTCTTGATGAGTGTGACATTTCTGAATACAACTGTTCAGAAGTTCTACAAGGAGTAAGCTGGGAAAAAATAAACATCAGATGTTAACTATTTTGCATCTGGATGTCCATGAAGGAATCTATTGCCAAAGCAAATCATTTCCCATGGTCTGAAAATGTCTGAAGCAGGTTACCTGGCCCACTTCACTCGGAAGTAAAGCTAGACAGGGAAATAGACTGAGCTCCAAATTTGACTTGTGCCAAAGTTTCCTGAGCTGGAACCTTTCAATGCTTAACTTCAGTACAGAATGTTCTGTTAGGTTGAGGAGTTTTTCCTGACCCTGGGCTTTCAGCTGGAAGGATTACAGCAATGAATGCTGCATTCATAAAAAAAAATTAATACATGAATAACTCCTTGTTGAAACTGAAACTTCTCATTTGTCAAATAAATCAAAGTGAAATTCTTTAGAAGAATTCTCAGACCAATTATCTTCCACAAAAAAGGTGAATATTAGACCCATAACAGAGGTATCCACAATGTGCATGAAGGAGGGAGGAACAGGCACACACATGATACAGGTTTATTTAGCCACATGAATGACTTACAGTAATTAGGGTTTAGAAATTCTTCAAGCTTTTTCAGGATTCACTCAGCCTATACTACAAAGATCTCCAACCAAATGTATGTCCACTATGGCAAACAACACTTTCAGAGCTAGGCAGAAATCCTGCTGTTGATGTCATTAGTAAGAACATGTCTGTCAGGTTAGTTTTACGTTGTTAAGAAAATAACTTTAGCTCCATTTTATTTAATTGCACAAAGAGACAGTTCTGGGGCAGACATGCTTCTTTGGAAGAGGGGTCTGATGAATAAAGATTTGCACCTTGAGAACTGTTCTAATGTATGAACAAGTTTTTAGAGTTCAATGAATGCTTTTGGCATATATAACATTTCACAATCAATCTGGGTTCTTGAGGGCACCAGACTAAGAGATGGTGGAAACCAAAGTAAAGATTAGCTATCTGTAAGACTCCAAAGGGCTTCTCATTATCTCATAGGAGGTAACACATCTACAAAATAGGCTGGTATACACTGTTCATGGCACCTCTACAGAACAATTTTTAATAAATTGTAGTGGATTGTAAAACATTGTTTCCTCATCTGTTAATATCCCTTTTCTCTTGAGAATCCAAACAGTCAGAGGAATGACTATAACAAAATGGTTTGATTTGTGAGTGAAGGGTCTAAGAAGGGACATGATGGATTATTGGGCATAAAAAATTGCCAGACCTGCTCAGTTGGCAAGAAAGTTTCTTAGCTGCTTTTACAATCATACAAAGCCAGCATTCATGGCCTTATCACTCTAGTGTCCAGCAAGTCTTTGTTACTTACGTTTAAAAGAAAAATTGCCTCTAACTGCCAGGTCATCTGCACAGCAGAATTTAAATGCAAAAGTCAAACAAATTCAGGCATCTTTTTCTTTGGTGAAAAAAACACCTGTAGCTACCATCAGGGAGCCTAAATGGTGGCTGTGAACGATCATATTTCTGGCAACCTCAACACCAGGTACACTATTATGATCAACCTGTTGCTATAACAACAGATAATAGGATTAGACTTGAAAGACCAGTTAAGATTCACAAGGAATTTAATAACTGAATCTCATTCTTACCAACCAGAACCTGCTTCATCAGAGATTTGTTCCTGTTCCCTACTGAAGCCAGCATGACATTTACTATTGTTCCATTAGCAAAAAGATCGTGCCTTTCAGATTCTATTTCAATTTTAAAAGTTAAACTTTTCAAACTCAAAGTATATAAAATTCCTGTACCAGATTCCCTTCCGAATTTTGGCATCCCAAAGGAGGCAGACAGCTGCTACTATGCAGCAGTCAACTGGGGTTCACCAGCTGACTGACTGCAGTTCTCCCATTCCTTTAGCTGCAAGCAATGGGGGAACACATGCTTAAGACAGGCTTCTGGCAAATCCCTGCCAAAGTAGTTGCCTGGCATAGTCCATCACAATCTTTTGCACTGCAAGACTTAAGCTTCACCCTCTAGGTTTTGTGCAAAGGGAATGATTACTTCCAAGCTGTACAGAGAAGAGCATCAAATTGGCAGAGGGCACAAAAGTGTATTTTTCCTTCCTCTTCCTATTCCACCAAAAATATACTTATTTTCAAAAACATCTTCAAGCAGATTTTTCTGCAGGGAAGCATACTATTAGCCCTCTCTGAGACAAGCTGATGTGTCCAGAGTGCTCTCACATCTTTCTGGTACTTCAAATGGTTGTGGAGAGAGAGAGAGAGATTATCTCATGTTCTGAATATACTTTGCTAAGTTTTAGCTGCGTACCAGAAGAGTGAACTTTCATTCAAGTAAATGTTCTTCAGCCTTGTAAAGTAATCCCAAAGACATGCACAAGGATATATAGGGTAGATTTCCTAAGTCAGAGCGATTACTCTTAAAAACAGGACTATCTAGCATCTCAGCTGTACCAAGAAATGGAAATACAGAAGAAAGCTTGGAAGCATTTCTTCTCATTAGAGCTCCCCAATTTCCTCAGCAAATTGGACAGCCAGTACAACACAGGAAAGCATTGCATGTCCAGAGTTCAAATGAATTACTTGCATGCTTTCAGATTACTTGAACTATTCCACTCTGGAAGAACTGGCAGCTGCACAATGTCAGCTGTTACATTATTAGACCAAGCAATCCGATCTTGTTTGAGAAGTCAAGAACTGCTTGTTAATAATTTGGTTCAGGTAGATTAAACTGACTGTTGAAAACAATGCAAAAAAATATTTTTCATGGCTTTGAATTTAAAAGAAGATGTTGCAGGGTCACTGAGATATCAGGTGCCACTGCCAGTTGTTGTGGTTGCCAGTAATTTAAAATATACTATTTTAACAAAGAAAGAACATCTGCATATAATTCTCTTTACCTCATGTATTGTCTTCCACTCCTCTGTTTAGAGACTTCTTTGTCTCTTTCTTCACAACTATTCTCATCTACTTATTACTTTTCTCTTTCACACAAATACATTAGCTGTTCTCTTTTTCTATACACACTTTGGTTTTTTCCTCATCCTCTTACAGTACCTCATACATCCTCATGGATATCTTCCTCTACCTCATACTCATACTTTTTTTGTTTCTTACATACATGTAACAAACACACGTGCATTCCTGTCTAATTTAGCATAATTTGGCTACAGTTTTAATTGCATTTACTACTCAAGTGCTTTACGAGTCTTTTTTCTTTGACCTCCAAACACCAGGTAAATGAGCACTGACCATGCTCACTGCAGGCATGGAGAGCATGGCAACAGCCAGACCCTCTGGATTCACAGTGGAGACTGACTCAACACTGTGCACACACATTAGCTGTGCACAGAAAACCTCCGATTCACAGTGCAGATGCTTGAGCATTGGATTCAGGGCACATGGGCTCCGTGTGATACTGGTGAGAAACAAGAATATCATTGGGATAACTGACTTCATACCAGCATAGCTTGGGTGTCCCAGCAGTGCACAGCTGGAAGTGGACTATACACAGCACCAGACGGTCCACTTAAACCTAATTAGCTAAAGTTCAATTCTGGCATTGCTAGGGACAGTGCCAATAGTGGCTAGAGCACGACAGGATGTTTATAGTCCTAGAAGGACAGGGCAGGGTGGAGTAGAAACACAAACCCAGCAGCTGTTTGGAGCTGGGGAGCAGTGGCACATCAGCACCAGGGCTAGAGCCAGCAGGTTTAGTAACTGGGCAGCAGAGCCAGTTGGGTTCTGCATTGCACGGAGCTAATTAGTCCCCACCCTCGGAGCCAGTGCCTTGCTCTTCCTGCACTGCTCAGTTCATGCTGCTGGGTGACTCCGTACTGCATTCTCCAGCACATCCCAGATTATCCAGGTTTGCATTACGCAAAATGTGGCATCTCCTCTTCCCTGGATGGCTGGGAGTCCTGTCTGAAAATCTACATTTGTCTTTAAAGTTAACAGATGTCTGTGTTTTCCCATCAGTTTCTTTCACTAGAACAGAAATCCCGGTGAGGAGATTTTGAAGATTTCTCCAGGGTTTCTGAAAGTGAACAGTCGTGTCAACTTGTAAGTGACTGTGTTTCAATAGCTTTGCTGGGGCTGTTGTATACCCACAAAACCTGCAGGCACTCACAGCAGAGCTCCAGTGTCTCTTCAGCACAGGAATTTTGAGAAGCACTGCATTTACCAGATATGCCTGAGAATTGTTGTTGTACAGCTGCATCATGGATCTGACATCTCCAGCAGAATCTATCAGACACACAGAATCCATGTGAACAGCTGATTCCTAACATGCAGTAATGCCAAAGCAGCTAAGAAACACTGAATTCACTTCAATCAGGCACTGGCATCACCATTTAAGATCAGTGCCATGCAGGAGATCTGATATTTTGTGTAAACATAGGACTTCCAGATGTTACAGAATACATGCAAACATATTCCTCCCTGGGAAACTCTGGAAAGAAGTACAGTAGTTCTGTACTTAGGAATTCCAGGAATTCAGTCCAAAATAGTGTTGCCAATTCAAAAGACTGCATTTGCCAATAATTTACGCAAACATAATGCATGTTTTTATGTTCAGGAGAAAGGCAAGGTTTCCAGTTCTCTAACTGGAGCTGACCCTGGAGATTCAGCTGTCAAATTGATGGGGAAACCAGTCTGGCCCATCCCTCAAGCTCATTTTAAACCGCCTCCATCTAGATTTGTAACACCCCATCAATAATCTGTTGAGCCATCCCCTGTTGGAGGGGATAACCAGTTAAATCCAGTTGACATAACCACACTTATTTTCTTTCTGTTAAAAAAAATTATATTCCTAACTGTATGTTCTGCTATGGAAACACCCCAACTAGCCATAACTCAACTGCAGTCTGTAGCATTTTATTGCAGAACACGTGCCACCTTCTCCTTCAAGCGGAGGAAAGACCTAGATAGAGATACAACTCACCATCTCATTCTCTTCTCCCTGGTTAAGCTGTGCATAGTGGTTCTTGGCAGGATTTTCCCCCATGAAATGACCCTCTGGAGACTTTCTAGAGCACCCTCAGGACAGGTCTTCAGCATAGTGTGCTTGAACTTCTACATTGAGGAAGTGCTCTAAGTACACACCTTCCTTGTAACTCTGATGATGTTTGAAGCATGGAGCTCCTCCCTCTCTCGGGTTAGCAGGTAACACTTTATCCCTCCTCCCTCCATTCTGTTGTTGAAGTTTTGCAATTGTGAGGGTTCATGCAGAATTCACTTATAAACAATGCAAGAAAGAAAAAGTTTCACCTCACAAGTGTTGGCCACAATATGACTCCAGGGCATAACTCTGATAGGTGTAAGCAAGTGCTGTTGGCATGAAACTTTTAGGGGAGGGCAAGAGGGGAATATTTTCCTTCAAGAGATTATGGAATCACTGAAGACCAGGAGTGTGCCCAAATAAGAAGGAAAATAGGCATTGTTGTTGTTAACACTCTTAGCAACCCGTCTGAACTAAGTGTCCAGCAGTGATCCCCACATATGTCTTGGAAAAAAACCCAAGCTCTGGCATTGTAAAAAGGGCCCCAAGTTTGTGCAGGTGGATTTATGCACTGACTGTGTGTCAGGATTCATCCAGGTAGAATCTGTAACCAGGTCCTTTATTCATTGTTAAGCACATCCCCATAGAATGTCTTCTGACCTCATTATGTAGCTATGGGAGACATCACTGAGGTTATTTACTCACTCCTGGGGGAAACTGGAGTTTCTCACTGATGGCAGTAAGCTGGATAAGATGCCTCTGACCTTTAAATCAGAGCCAAAAGGAAGCTGGCAGGAAAACAATATTGAGGGGTTACCACCTTTTTTTTTTTTGCTACTATTGAGCTGCATTTGTTTATTAGTCTTGTGATTCATTCCCATTTCACTACTATTTCCTTGTAGTTTGCTTCTTTTTAAGAAGTTACACAAGAAATACTTTAGGAATGAGGTCAGGAAAGGCAAACCTGTTCTTCCAGCAAATATATTAAGAAAACTTCTAAGGTAACTGAAACAGAACAAGGGCTATCAAGTTAGTTCCTATTCTTTAGCATTTTGCTTCCATGTGGCATGGACTTGTACAAGTCTGTATCTCAAGCACCAGGAAAGACCACTGCCTTTCTTCCAGTGGGCAGGCTCAGAGCAAGTGGAAAGGGAGAACTGCAGGGAACAGAGCAGAGACAATGAAGGAGTTAGGTCAGTTAATATGATAAAAGTTGCCTATTGCTAATAATGTGAGCCAGGCACAGACCTGCAAACCAGATGTGCACAGGGACAAACGTGTTTGAAAATGCTGGTGACAAGTAGTTGGCATTGGAGCCAAGTTGGTCGGCCTTGACACCACACAGAGCCCAGACCAGAGGCTGGACGGACAAGGATGTAACTGTACTAAGCTGTGCTAAGGGTGATTTGTTGCTTAAGATCAACGGGGAATAAGGAGCTCTCCATACCCAGCTTCAGTGTTACCCTCTCCTTCCTCCCACTGCAACTCGCTCTGAGCCTCTCAACGTGTCATTTTATTCTTCTGAGACTGAGCAAAGGGAACTCCAGTTATTACACGAGAGACACAATTTTAAATTAAAACTCCAAAAGACAGAATGTATTAAATTCTGATTACATGGGAAAAAATGAGCCTTGCTATCTAGAAGCTATAGCAGACAGGAGACAACTGCAAAGGTACCTTTTCTAAGACAGGCTGACAATTTTGGGAAATGACTCATTATTTTGGGAGGAGCCAGGCAAGGAAAATAGGAGTGTCACACACGCTTTTTTGGCCTGGTCAGCTTTTGCTGCTTTCCCAAACATCAGCCTTGCTCTTTCTAGTGTCTGTAGCAGACTAAGGTGCAGCAGGGGTCCTTGGCTTCCTGCCACAGAGATGAGAGATGCAGAGTATCCCACCAAACCAGGGTCTCCATGGAAGAATCAAGATTCATACAATCTTTTCACTACTCATTGCTTTATTCCAGCTCCAAGGTGTTCTGTGCTCCTAGAAAACACCTTTATAAGGGTATTTATGTATTTGCACCTGAAAATAAAGAAAAAACAGATTAAAGGTGTAAAATGTTCATAATTTCCATAGTTTGACAAGCTGTCATAATGTTTCATCAAAGTCTGTTAATCCAGAACTAAAGAAGATGGTGAAATTTGTTCATTTGCTTAAGCATGTTGACCATCTCCTGGAGAAAACAACTCTAAACCAGCCTGAATTGGAACCTTTGGTTATATGATGCTCTCTACTGTTCGGAGTAAGAATTACAGAGAAGTTTACATATAAGAAGTAATTTGTAGCATGTCCTATGGAGTATCATCATTCTTAAATTGAAACTTTTCTTAAAAATATCAGATACAAACAACCGGTCAAGCTAAACTATAAACACAAAGTTAAGATTCAAAATATAGTCCCTTAAAATTATAAATAAATAGTCAAAAAGGAAGCAAGCAAGAGACAAAACCACATGCCTCACCTCATCCCAACAACTTCTATCTTCGGCCTGAAAATACATGTATGTATTTTCATCCTTATGCAATTTATTTTGCTTTGAAAAATCCCAGAGTATAAACAGCAGCTTGACCTCTAAAACATCCTAAATCTCATTTTCTGTTTCTCAGCATGTGACATCCAGTTCTGGTCACATTCCAGAAAAGAAGCTGTGAATCAACTGCAGACAGTCCACAGGAGAGCACTGAGAAGAATGTCAAAGGAGTCATAAAATACAGGTGGTTTTATCTAAATAAAGTAGAGTGGTTTTATTTAAAGAAAAGGACACTTAGAACTGAGTCATGGCAACAGTTTAAAACACATAATTGGACAAAGTAATATTACGCATGTCCACTGTGGACATGCAGCAGGAACACATCTGACATTCAGATCAGGCACGAGGGAATACCTTCTATTAAAGTCAGCAAGCAGTGGCATTGCCAGGTGAACACTCCAATGCTTGTGATCTTTAGGGACAGATGTGGCAAGGATTGTGCAGAAATTACCTAACCAGAGGTGATCCTGTGTAACGGCGGATGGACAAATCTGACAAACTCTCCTGGTGCGTCCTTCGCCTACCACTTCAATGTGGTCCTGCCGGTAAAAAACCCCAACAACTCACATAAGCCCACTGGGACACACCTTCTGTTTTCCAGCTTTCAAGGCAGTGCTGCCCTGCATGTCATGCACTCCCCAAACCTTACAGTAGCTCGGGAACTGAGAATCTTATTTAAACAGGGTGGAAGACCCTGGTACTACCACCCGAGCTGGGCTTCACCACACCACCCTCTCCAGCCCTGCCCCCGGGCCAGGCAGCGCTGGGTCCACGGGAGCAGCCAGGGGCACAGCGACGAGGCCCCGAAGTCGTCCCTGGGGTGTAAGGGGGACACAGAGCCCGGTGTGAGGGATCCATGAACCTGGTGCGGGGGATCCAAGACCCCAGTGTCACAGACCCATAACTCCCCGACCCTCCGTTCCCGGCCGAACACCCCCGTGGTGCTGCCTCAAAATCCTCCCTCCTTCACCGCCGCCAAGCCCGGAACCTTTGCGCGGGGAGGTGCGGTTTTCGGTGGGGCGGACCGACCGCGGACCGTGGTGCCCGGAAGCGGCTCCCCCTGCCCTTGCACTTAGCCGGGCCGGGCTCCTGCGGCTCTCGGGCTGCTCCCGGCCCCTGTCGGCCCTTAGGATGTGGCGGACGCGGGTAGCGGCGGCTTGGTAAGCGGCACGGGCCGCGGTGGGCTGCAGGCGGTCCTGGCACCCGCGGGGAAGGCGGAGCAGCACAGCGGGTCGGGGTGCGAGGTGTGGGTGTGAATGGCGCAGAGCTGGGCCTGAGGCTGCTGCGGGCGGTAGCCTGATACCCCCGGGCTGGGCAGTTCTCCATGCTCCAGTTCTCCTGGGACCACGTCCCCTGGAGGGAGGCGTTGCATGTGGAAGGGAACTTCATCTCCCATACTCCCGCCCTGGGGAGCTCGGGCCGCCTTTGGGTCCAGGCATTGTCCCTCCCAGCAGCTGCCTTGCGTCCCGCTTATTTTCCACCGTTCTACTGCAGTGTTCCAGACTGGAGCAGTGAAATTGAATCTCCGGTCATAGCATGTTGTTTCTGGGCAAATTTCATAGAATGGTTAGAGTTGAAAGGGGAAATGAAAGATCATCTAGTTCCCGCCTCCATTTGGAAGCAGCAGTAGGAAAATAAGCGTTGTCTAATAGTGAATGAGGAGGAAAATGCCACGGTGCTTTTTGTTGGGTTATATTTGCTTGTAGTCACAGGTATAACAGGACACTTTTTCCGGTTTTACAAGACATTGGTAATCTCAGTGCAATACACAAGTAGTCAGGTTGATGGCCTGTAATCAAACAGATTCTAATGGCAGAGCTACTCATGTCTGGAAGGATGATTCTTGTTATTGTTAAAAACAGCTTTCCAGAGGCTTTAAATTGGAACTCATTAAATGCTTCATTTAATAGCATTGTTCTGTCATCATTTTCAATCTAACTGCTCTTCTCAGTGAAGATCACAAGGTGATTTTTTTTGTCAATATTCAGCAGGAAATTTTAGCAGCAGGAGAAGAGAAGAAATAGAAAATGGAAGTTTTGTTATAATGATATGGTAGTGGGGGTTTTATTGAGCTATAAGATTTCAGTTGTGCAAGTAAAACAATTGAGTTTGAAATAAGCAATAACGCTCAAAAGGAAATTGTGGGTCAAGTTTTTGACAGAAGTCTATGTGATGGAATTCATATTTTCCTTCAGTCTAAACATACAGACTGGTCTGTATGTAAAACATGGTCTGTTTTAAAAGAACAATCATAGAGAAGGAAGTTACATAATATTACACAAAATGCTTTTAGCCCAGGTGAAGACTAATAATGAGGAGTGACTGCCACAGTATGTACTACCACATGGTCTCTGCTGAAAAGAATGAATATCTGTGAAATGGTAATGACTGCAAAACAAAATAAGAGCAGCCCAGTCATTGGTTTGCTATGCACAAGCTTATCACACCCTTATTTAAAAACCTGTCTTCAAAAGTGGGAAATAAAACATTTCTAGTATGGAGGCACTTTCATTTTTTTCTGGTAGTAGCCACTTTTCTATTGATACTATCTGTAGTTAATTTCTGAGCCTCTTGTAATTCCATGTCAAAGAGGAGAAACTTGTTACTAGATTAGGGATTATTCTGCTCCTGCTTATTAAGCTCTTTCTAGGTTATAAGTTTCTTATTGCCAAGGCCCAACCTTCTAGAGATAGTTTATTACAGCAGCAAAGGGTACCCTTCACAATCATAGTGACTTAGGAATGAGGACTTGCAGAGCAGTCCCTGGACTTCCTTTTATTAAGCTTTCATTGCACTAAACATAGATCATCGGCAAAAATGGTCTTTTTAGACAGGAAAATGTTTCAATTCTGGTTTTTAACTTATCTTCCTAAAGCTCAGTTTCTGGGATAAAAGTGCCTTTTATAACAAAGTCTTTGACTTCTTTGGATATTAAGAACATACCTGTCATCTGTAGTACATTGAAAATCTTTAGGCAAAGAAGCGTATAGATCATAAAATACATTATTTGAAAATGCTGTAATATTTGTCACTTCGTATGATTCACTTATTGTCTTTAAAATCTGTTAATCTGAAATATTTTAGGATTACAGGATTAATAATTTGCTATTTTAATGGTGTGAAGCACTTTCTTTCTTTTTTGTATTTGTTTCATTTGTAAGTAAATGCACTTGGTAATATTGAAATACCTGAAAAAAACATCAAAGGACAAGCTTTAATTTCAAGCTTATAACTGCACTTGTATTTTGCACACTAAATGATTTAATATTAACCATTCTGATATGATGGTATACCCAAAAAGTTACAGAATAAATTGTTTTTTCCACAGCGTTGTCTTTTAACTAAATTAACAAAACTACCTTAAATTGTTGAAGTGTGCAGATAGTGTAATTGAAAGTACACAAGGAGTTTTATTCCAGGCTGTGTGTTTGTTTTAACGTAGGCAGGATTGATAAGGTTCCTGTGTTTTAACATGTGCTTTTCACGGCTGAGCTCTATTTTCAGAGTCAGATCTTTCAGACTGAAATTTTCTTCTTGCATATGTCGGAATTCCTACATGAAAGCACCAGGAAACATGGAGCAGCCGTCTCCAGAGCTAATCTTGTCTATGCACAACCCAAAACAAAACTGTAGTCTTGTAATCCTAGATCCACCACATGTTAGAGTACAAAGAACTGAAAGATGTCATTAAGTACATGCTTCAACTCCAGAGGAGAATCTGCTTTCCCAAAATAGCACAACTGTATTATACAAAGGATTTTTTCCTGTGTATTGGGCTTTTTTTAGTTTGAAAACCCTCTACAAACCTAATATTCTCTGTAAGTTCATTTAGAGAATAAGACAGGCCAAACTGTTGAGTTTTCTTGTATGTTGAAAGTCTTCTGTGGACTCTTAGCTCCTGTTTGCCCAAACCATGCTTTAAGTAAGACACCTTACTTGCCTTATTCCAGTGTGGAAGGTAAGTGTAACTCATAACAGACTTCATAAATTGTAGTTAAGATTTTGTATCTATAATCACTAGAAGCACACTACTCATTAACAAAGTTTGCAACTTTTTATTTTCTTTATAAACATACTAGTGATAACTGGAAATTGTACATTCAGAATGATATAATAAGATTATCTGTAACCAGCTAAACTGTAGTGTGAATTGCTTCTAAAGAGATGTTTGAGTTAATGTTGTGTTGAAGAAATCAGTTACTTTGAGTTTTTATTTCTTTCTTTTAGTGTCATCTGCCGGAGCCTAGCAACTAGCAGCTATGGAATAAGGAGAAAATCACCACTTCAAAACCTGCATCTTGTTTCCCGAAGTATATATCATCCCTACTATCCAAGTTCAAAGTTTCAAAGATCCCCATTACGGATATCTATTCAGTCGTTCTCTTCTCTTAATCGTCTTCCCTTTCACAAAACAAAACTTTTAAATGTAAAACATGGATACCAGTCCCACAGGAACTTTTGGCTGGCCAGATTAGCATCAAGGCTTCTCAAAGTTCGCTATCTCATATTAGGATCTGCAGTAGGAGGTGGCTATACAGCTAAGAAGGTATTTACCTCTGGAAGCTATTTTATGCATTTTGTCTTTGATACTACATGCCTCAAAACAGTAGTCCTTGTTACAGGCACAAAAATACAAGATGTTATTGCTGGGTTAACTAATGGCAGTAGAGATGAGTGAATGTGGAAAATGGTTTAGAAAACTACTATAGATTTTAAAGGATCAGAATACTATTCATATCTAAAGATGGTGGGTTAATATGTTTTATATGTAGGTATTAGTTGCTCTTATGCTTTTCTATGTACATTTCTTTTTCGATTTCTACCATTATTTTTTTCCTTTTTGTGTTAGACATATGATCAGTGGAAGGACATGATGCCAGATCTCGAGGAATATAAGTGGATTGTTCCTGACTTCATTTGGGAGCTTGATGAACTTATCGACTTTGGTATCACAAAAGCCATAATGTTACTCTGTCTAAAGACTGGCATGTGTAAAACTTAAGACTGTAGGTCCTCAGTGCCTCACTCCAGAAGCAGATTTTTAGCTGTAATTTCAGTGAACTTTTAGAGTTTGATTTGTGTTTCACCAAGGCATTTGTATCAATGTGTTGTAAGAAGAAATTAACCATTGTTTAGCATGGATAATGCATCCTTTCATTTGAGAATGTTCTTGGTCCTTTCATAAAGCCATATAATCCCATTATTGAAAAGAGAGTTGCAGCATTATCAAGGGGACTTACACAGGATTTGGTAGTATTATGAACAAAGTTCTTTCTTTCTATATGAATAACTTATATGTGAAGATATAGATAAGTAAAAAATACGTATGAGTAAAAGACCTGTTGAAAATGCAGAATAGTGAAGCTCTGTGTCTACAAAATTATCTTGAAGATACAGAAGAAAAGAAAAATACAGACTCTTGCTTTCCTGAACCTTCAGGTTGCAATAGAGGATTTGCATATTTTCAGATGAAAAATAAATCTGAAAATCAAGCAATACTTGATTTTCTTTTACATGCTGGTTAGAAAGGTGGGGTCTAAAAAAAAAATCATCAGATTTTACTGCATAGAATGGTTTGGGTTGGGAGGGATCTTGTAGATATTTAGTTCCAACCTCCATGCCAAGTTTTGAGTATTACATAGATAAATGCAGAGATTGAAAACTAATACAAGTGTTTTCTCGTGCTTATAGCTAGTAGACGCTACATTTTTATAGTACTTTAAAGCTAATAATTTTGACTTCTTTAAAGGTTTGCAAAATTGGCTTATTTATGAAAATGAAAACTAAGCTTTTCTTAAAATGTTCAAGACGTGAGCATAGATAAAGTTTCATGTAATTTTAAAACATCCTCTATGAAGTATGTGAGAGAATAATCTATGAAATGTGGTGAAACAGAGCAAGAAGTTTTGGGCAATTATGGAGTACCTGAGGCAACCAACTTATCAGGAAGTTCAAAGTCTAAAAAAGCAATTGGTTTTTCAGATCAGATAATATTTCTCAACCCTAGTGGGGGGAGGTGCACGTGAACAGAAACTTCTAAATACTTCTTTAAAAAAAGAAAAAAACCCCATGTCCTGAAACAGTTTTTAGGTTTTACAGCCTAAGTCATTTTTGTTCACAAAAATAACTGAAAAAAACCCTACTCACTAACAGTTGTACTGTTTTCCTAGAAAAACTTATCAAAGCCCTCCCTGATGCAGATGACCTTGCCAAACTTCTGCCTGACTTTGACAAGATTGGAGAGAGCATCACTTCACTGAAAGGATTTCTTTCTCCTGGTGAGAACAAATTTTCAGCTTAGTTTTAATTTCAAAAGCGTAACCTATTTCAAGATGAGGGTACAGGTATGTCCTTAGACACTAAAAGAAAGCAGATCCAGAAAATGTATGTGTTTACATTGAATATCTCATTTGAAAGTGTTGTGGACACAGGTAAGTGTAATGTATTTTTAAAAGCAAGAATTCTAGTAGCAAGTACAGAACCAAAATGTGAAATCTTATAGAAAACTAGAATTCTTGTGTAACTAACAGATTGAAAGCTCGATTCCTTCAGTGAGTCAGAGAAGCTGGATGTGTCCAACTAGAACTTGGTGAGTGTGTCACTGGACATTAGCAGTATCACAGTTGTTACAAGAGAAAAGAGTTGGATTGTTAAGAATGAAGGTCTTTAACTTTGCAAGCATGTGAAATAAGAGATTTGTAACAAAGATACTCTTCTGGGTTGAATGATCTTTTCCTTCTAGACACAGTCCCAGAAAAACTTGCTTGGAGGTTTAGGTTAGGTGGGGCTGCGTTTCAAAGGAGTAGGTAGATGTTTTAAACCCTTCACAAAAGACATGGAGATGGTTTGTCTATTCAGTGTATCCAGGCAGTAGGAGGCTTAACGGTTTTCAGATTTTGGCAGACTTAAATGAGACATTTCTATTAATGAGCTTTTTAAAACTGAGAACAATTTGATTTGATCATTGTATCTGACTTGTTAATGAGTACAGCTCAAAACTTCAGTCACTCTTATAATAAAGTCCACAACTATTTTTATTATATACCTTAGTAATTATCAAACCATATACATTTGTATTCAGGAAGGAATCTGTGATTTATATCTGTGAGGTGTTATGTCATTGTTCTAAGTGTGTTTGTAAATATTTTAGTATAAGTGTGCATAAGAAGCGTGTTTTCGTTTAAAATACTGTCAATGGCAGACTAATTTATTAATCTTACAAACTCAGCAAGAATCTAAGTAGGGACCAAGTTCAGCAGAGTGACAAGTGGATTACAATCTCCTATATATTTTGGCTGTTTAAAATTTTGACATTTTAAAGTTTTGTTGTTATTGACTGGGATTGTGAGATACCGCCTGTTTTATATTTTTATATATATACACTCACACTGACATAGTGGCCATTTATGATTGTGTGGTCCTCCAAATGAGACAAAGATCCCTCATCTTTATTTTGCATTTTGTTTTGTATTTATAATTTTTATTTCCCCTCTTCTGCTGGTTTTTCACAGGTTACAATTTGGTTAGTGAAGTCATAGGAGCTTCTGATCTACTTCTGTTGTTAGGTGTGTAAAAGCCCTTTTTCCTGCCCTTCACCTGCCCTTTTAAAACAAACTGTTAAAGCACTACTATACTAAGAGAAGTGAATATCAATATAAACACAACTATTTACAGCAACTTAATATTGATTTACAAGTACTCTGCAACTATTTTAACAATACTTCATAGAAACACAGAATATGCTGTGTTGGAAGGATCCCATCAGGATCAAGTCCAACTGCTCGCCCTGTTCAGGACACCCCAAGAATTACACCATGTCCCTGAGAGCATTGTCCAGAAGCTTCTTGAACTCTGTCAGACTTGGTGCTGTGACCACTGCCTTGGGCAGCCTGTTCAGTGCTCACCCACCCTCTGGGTGAAGAGCCTTTTTCTGACTGAGATTCTCCCCTGTGAGAATGAACAGATGAGTGGTTGATATATCTCTGTCACAGTCCTTAGCAGATGCTTTTTATTTCAGTCTTTTTCAGAAGCTTCTTTTGAAAACCTGTTGTTGCATTAGGAAAGATTCTTTTTTTTTTAACTTGTTACAGTAACACTAGTGGAATTTGTATTATCCTTCTGTTTTTATCAAAAATTAATTAATTTTACAAAATTTTGAGAACTTTTAATAGTCTAACTGACGCTTCCTACTCCCTTGTGATATAACTGATCTGAGTCAGAAACTAGATATAAAATTTTCAGATGAATTTTGAACTGATTTTCTTCTTCAGTTTCTTAAGGTGAATTTTTTTTTATAGGAACTTCAAAGATTATTCAATTGCTAATTCATAGAGGTTGAAGCTTTAATTTTATAGTAGGTGAAGTTTGAAAATTTTTAAGTGCCTTTTACATCTTATAATGAGTTTCTGTAATTGTGTTCTAGGTTCTCCAGGAGAAACAGCGTTCCGGGCTACTGACCAGGGATACGACAATGACAAACAGTTCAAGAAGGTAATCACTGACTTGCAAACCTGAAAATGTCTTGATAAATGGGTATTTCTTTTTTGAAAGTGCAGCAGTAGCTTGTTGCAGAAGTTCACTGGAAGCAGCTTGAAAAGAATTTATTGAAAATTACTTAAGTATGCATTACTGCTTTTCATATCTAAAAATAGTGCAATGATAATAAACATTTTGGTGTAAGGAAATACAAGGCAGACATAAAAATGTTTAGGAATTGCATTAAGAAAATCGGTTTGTAATAAGAATGTGATTTTAGGTATTGTATGTGCATTTATAAATTTCAGGTCATGTTCTTAGTGGCACTTGAGCTTATAACTTATTACTTGTTTTAGGCATTTATATTTACTTTTTAGCATTTCTGTTTGCAACCTCATTTCTGTTGACATTTTCACAGTTGTGATTCTTAAGAATTTCTACCTTAGTAAAGAATTTCCATTTCTTAAAGCAGTCTGATTTTTACTTTCTTTTCCAGATAAAGCATATATCACATTTTTGTTACTATTTGCTGGAAAATAATGTTACTGTATTTTGATAACTTAAAGGTTTTTTTTCTTGAAGTCAAGAAGAAGAAATTTAATTTTTTAATTTTCATGAATATTTCTTTTAAATTCCTAAATTGTCACATTGCTCATTCTTTAAAGCCTTTTTATTTTTCCTGTGTTATTTTTTTTAATTCTTTTTTAAAAATTGAAGTAAAACAATATATATCAGGGAGTTTGTAAATAATCATATAGTTATCTTTGCAACTGAAAGTTTCTGAACTATAACTGGGGCTTTTCCGTAAACCACTTTTCTGAATATGCAGGCATGTATACATTTATTCTACATTAATTCTGCATGGCAATATATAGTGAAATCTGTACAAAGCTCACATCTTACAACCATTTTTTCTCCCTGTACATCTTACAACCTTTTTTTTCCCCTGTAGAACAGTGATGGATTTCTACATGAGAATTAACTTAGCTTTTTATTTCCCCTTTGTCTATAACTGTCTGTGTTTTTCTCTGGAATGATTGCTTAGCACAGGTTTCACTGAGTAAAACTTAAAAATTGCTTTACTATTATTTGTGAAGAAGTGTTCATCTTAGTTTATAGTCTTTGATAACAAAATTAACTGAAATTTTTACTGAATACCAGTAATATAATTAAAACTTCTTGTTATCCTGTGGGTGTTTTGGATGCAGTGACATCTGCATTTTAACATTGCCAACAAAACCTTGGCTGTGGTATGAAAAATGTCACCATATTAAATCAGTATGATATAGAAAATTTCATCTGGTCTAGTGATTTTTGTTATTCCAATTATATCCAATAAGAAACTGTTGATTTGCTAATTAATATGATCGGTTTTGGTCAGAATATTTCAAACAAGACACATATGAATACCTAACAAAACATAATCACCGAGTTTGTTGGCTGGCAAAATTATCATTTTCAAGACAATGGATAAGATGGCCTTTTTGTATTCAATGCTTACCACTGCCAACCAATGCTAGTTTAAGAATTGTGCTTGTATGGATGCATAAAGTGTTGTAGTATGTTACTAAATGTGTCTGATGAGCTAGTTTTCTTTGTTTCATTGTGAAGAGATTAGTAAGTGATAAAGAAATCTAGAAATTACTCGTTTGGAGGAATTTTCTGAAGAATTGTTATTGAGCATGATCCTCAGATGGATCTCTAAAAACTTTTCAGTAGAATGAGTCAGAAACCAGTTGTTTTGCAGAGTAACTCTGAGAGAGTGAGAGATGTCCTGAACACCAAGTCAGGCTGTACTGCTTCTTGTGAGCTAATGTGTTCATCTCATAATCTCTCATTTAATCCAAAAGGTAGAATATTTTTAAAAGAGAAATAAATTGAAATTACTGTAGTGTTCAGATAAGTAATTTAAATAAATGAATTTTAAATCTCTTTTACCTGGATTAAATAAGGAATTTTGTTTTGGGAGAACGAATGGTGAAGATAGTTATAAAAACTATACTGTAGTAAAAATATCTTACTGTATTGTATGTGAGGAACTAGTACAGGCTTGTACTTCAAAGAGATATGTTACTGTCTTGGAAAATTCTTCTGCACTATTGTCTGTCTCCAACAAAAATAAAGAAAAGCCTTCCTATTAAAGCAAGCAAATTCCAAAGCTTAGCCTTTAAAGATAATGTATAGTGATTATAACTGTGATGGAGTTGGATTGAAAAATGTGACTTGGATCTTGATTTGGGGCTTAGTCCTTTGTCTGCTTTGGTTCTTTGGTACAACCCCATGCCGTGAAGACCCTGCTGCCCTGTTGAGCAGTTGGCAGTGTGTGGTTGCCTCTCTGGGCCTGCACAGTGTCACTTCCAGTTGGTGTGAGGAGCAGCACAATATCCCACAGCCCTTCACTACAGCTGCTCTTGGAGAGTGCAAAAGAGACTTCAGTAAGGACTGTCACTTGACTCGCATCTTTTTTTTTAAACATTCTTGTTTGTTTCGTTCTTCCTTGCAAGTTACGCAGTAAAGTTTCCATAATTTTCTCTATTTTATTAAAAGCACTATTATATTCCCAACTTAATTTCCAGTTTCATGCTGTAGGTACTTTGGATAAAATGGTGATATTTATTTGAATTCTTAAAAATTGATCTCTTTACCTTCCTTATAATTTTCAGCACTTATCAATGTCAGCACTTGTTTTGTCCTTTTTATAATTTATTTTGCTCCCAGTTTCTCATTATGACTTTACAGAGTTTGTCCAAATATGTCTGTCAACTACTCTTACTGCCCTTTACATTGTTTTTTTGACAATGAAAAGAATAATGTAATGATTGTAAATAACTTGATTTTTGAAGTCCTATTAATTGATCAGTGTTTGTTTTTCTAGATAAAATTCTTTAAAATAAAACTACTTTTACACTGGACAGATTGATTTTAGCAGAGGGGACACACATTTTAATTTAAAGCTATAAATTAAGAAATAGAACATAAAGGAAATAATAAGATTATTGACTGATCTATACAAAGAAGAAAGTGTCACAGAGAAACCTTTTAAATCGCTTAATTTTTTTATTTGAATATTTTATTAAATGGGGTAACTGTAGTTGAAGAGGGCTTTTCATACTTTACTGTGAAATAAGTCACATATACCAGATGTCTTTGAAAGTAATTGCTCATTAAATAGTTAGATTTGGTGACTTCAAACATTTGTTACATTTCCTGTTTGAATGCTGAAAGGCCTTAATGGCAGATTTTGTTCCGTGCTTTTTCTTGTATTTTTTTGACCCATACCATAATGTTTAAAGGGGGTGTGTTGGGTCATCATACTGAGAGTTTCCTTGTCTGCAAAATGGCAAAATATTATTATCATTCCTCTAATCCTGAGAGTAGCCATGAGACTCCCTCTCCTTGCTGCTGTATAGAAATTAAATCTTTTGCCTGAGTTCCTGGCACAGTTCTAACGCATTTGCTAGTCCGGTAGTAAAGGCATTTATTAAATCTGAAAGTGGTTCAGTAAAATACAAATGAGAAGACTTTTCTATGCCTGAAATTACACAAATCACTATTTTACAAATGTTTATATTTGGTCATTTGATTGTCTCTCCTTTTATCCATTCTCTTCTGTGTTGTTTATCCTTATGTGTACATGCCTGTGTGTGTATTTCATGCAACAAATGTGTAACTTGATGATGGATGTCTTGAATTCTTACACCAAAGTTCTGTTTCAGAGTTTGTTTTGATTCCTGAAGTACATTTTTGAAACCTTTCATTTCACTGAATGTCTTCTTAGAAGAAGATGTAATATTTTTCAAAGAGCGTTATTTAAATAATTCATTAATACTTTTGTCTACATTCTCTCAAATAAACAGTTCATAAAGTTCCAGCAGATGCTGGCATACTATTTCTCAACCAATTTTGAAAGGCAGCTCACCATTATAGGAATGTTTGGTGTGGAGGGAGAAAAGAAAATTAAACTTTGTGGAAATGTTGAATGAGTAAAGGAATAGGCGTCAAGTTTCAGGGATTTTTGGAGTGATCAGGAAGGATTATGACAGCATGAATTTAAACTGAAGTGTGTTACAGAAGTGGAGAGGGGGCTTTTTTTTTGTGCTCAAGAGACTGTTTTTCTTCTGGTAGTTTGAGGAAGTTAAGTAACAGGCAAAAATCATGTTTCTATAAACTATATTTTGCTGGGAATAAAAACAAAAAGAACCAAAATAGCCCAAAGAACTTTTACTAACAAAGCTGAGCTGAACAGTTTGATAATATTTTAAAGCTGGGATATTTGAATTTTTAAAAGATGTAGATACCTAGTTAAAGTTGAATAGAATTATAAAATTTAGCTAAATATTGATTGTTCTGTTCTACCTGGATTTGCAAAATACATGGGTTTGCTGGCTCTGTCCACTCCAGTTATCTAGCAAGAGGTCTTGCTAATGAAATTTCACTTTTGTTTGAACTGCCCCATTCATACCTGTTTTCATCTGTCTTTGTCATGCCCTTTGGTTTAACTTTGTTCTCCTTACACCCCGAATTTTTCCTCTCCTTTTTATTATAAACTCATGGCAGGGCCTGCTTGGGGAACTCATTCTGTTACAACAACAAATCCAGCAGCACGAAGAGGAAGCGCGCAGAGCCGCTGGCTTCTCTTCCCAGCAGAAGCGAAAGGTGATGGCTTAAGGGATGATATGTTCTGCATTCACTCTAATCAAATACTTCAGCCTTCTGCATCTGAGCTAGAAAAATCTGGCTATTTAAATCGTGGACCCAAATAATTGGCCAAATTCATTGCAGGTGTATAGTCCTGTTTCAGTGTAACCAAGTTGCATTTAAAGCATGCTGTTAAAAGCAGAACAGGTACTTTGTGTCACTTTGAAATGGTATGATCTCTGCCTCTATAAAATCTGTTATTTAAAGTTCATGCATTAAAAATGCATTTAAGGAAAGTATGTGAATTAATGTCAAGTGTTTACTGTTGCTTGCTTATGGTAGCTCTATCTTGTAAGAGTGTAGCTATATGTCTCTGGAACTTTTCTCCCCTGCTGTTGCTAATCTGAAAATGACAGCAGCTGTGTAGTAATAACTTTGCAAAGACAATTAAATACTGCTTTTAATAACTGTATCTACTATATATATATTCATAAAAGGTAGTCCTTTGTTTTCCATCTTAAGGTGGAATTTTTACTGATTTGTTGTGCTTGTTGAACATCTGTACTTCTCTTATTTAATTTAAGATCAGATCATTTTATGAATTATTATACGGCTGGAATTGATTGAAAATTCTTCTTAAATTGGGATATTTTAGTAGTCTGATCTGTTGCAATCTGTAATTCTTAACCATATTGCTTTGTTGGCTGCTTTTGTGCTTCCTTAAAAGCTTTCTGATTACTCATACTTTTCAACAGCTTTGAAATTGAGCACTGAATACAGAACTTGATCTTTTGTACATCTGAAGATGCATCTCACAGAAAGCGGAATGCACTGGATGTGAATTAAACCTTTAGACATATTTGCGTAGCTGTAATTGTCATGCTTTTTAGTCCATCAGCAGGACTATCACTGTTCTCTGAAAGTATAGTAGTATTTAATACTTAAATGTTCAACTTTCTTGCCACATTATTTTTTATTGTTTAGAATTACAACCTCCCTTGTCAGATTGTACACAGTTTATTGAGAGAGCTGGAGCATGGAATAGCAGATTGAAGTTCATAATAAAATGTATGAACTTGCAGAAATTGCTGGAAAGGCAGTACAATATGTGATATATAAAAATTTATCAGCCTAATAAACATAATCAGGAAAAAAAATGAGCTTGGTATTACATTTCTTTCTGATTGAGATCTACTTTGGTAGTACTTTGTCGCAAGTAATTCCACAATTCCCAAGCTATGAAGCAATTGCGAGGGCTGTCTTTTTAAATGTTATCCTGTCCTCCATGGCAGGTACTCTGTGTTTTCAGAATGCTGAAGGTCTACCTACCTTTGTAAATAGAAAGTTTTAATGTTACATTCAGGTGTACCATTTGGTGTACATGCCTTATGACAAGGAATGTATTTTGTTTGTCGCACTAACCTTTTTGCTTGAATCAAATTGAAAGAGATGGTAAACTATTTTCTTTAATCTCTTTATAAGAGGATATGACTTGAAGATTCCAATCACAGATCCAGATTCTCCTTTGGAAGAACAAATTGTTACTGTCATTGAAATAAGTCTGTAGGCCCTGTTGACAGGGCATAAACGAACCTTTTTTATTTTTTAACTGAGTTGGCTTGCTTGCCTGTCTATAAGAGAACATTATTTCCATTCTTGGAAGTTTTGTTGCTCAATTTACTTCCGTATTTTTCTATTTTAATTTGTTTACTCAATATTAAATCTCCTGCAGTTGTAAATTGAATTAATAGTAAACTGAATAACCATCTCACAATCAGGAGAGAGTATTCAAACCAAAAATATAATTGTTTCCTGTTGATTTTGTTGGGGGTTTTTTTTGTTAGCCTTTTGATAAATATTTAGCAGTATAATTGCTTAGTCTTGTACAGCTGCCCTGTGGATGGCTGCTTGAATGCCTGTTGTCTGGGCCTTGATATTTACATGTCTATTATTTGTAGTCCTGCAGATAATCAATTTTAAATTGTTTGTAGCCTAGTTAGAGAATATACAAGACCAATAACTGTGTTTTCAAAGGTACTGAATTTTCAGATGCACGTCATTATTTTATACAATATGTGGCAAAGGCTGTTGAAAAGCAACTGCTGTGCAAAATGCGTAACTTTACAAGGTGCTTTTGGGCATCTTAGTTAACAGGTATCTGCATCTGTGTGCAAGAGCCCTTGAGTAAAAATAGCTCTCCAGTTTTCTTTTCTCATAACTCTTTTTAAGGTGGCTGTGGGGAAAGAAGGAGGATTCTTGATGTACAAGCCACACGGAACTGGATTAAATACTGATGTGCCTATAGAAACATACTTTCTGTTGATTTTTTGGGGGGGAGGGGGATAGAAATTGTAGATTAATCATATGTGACTTAGTACTTCAAATTGTTATGTTAGCTTTAGCTTTATTGGCAGCTTAAAAATTTCTAACAATATTACAGACGACACATTCAAAATACTGTATGTACTAACAGTGAAATCACACCTGCACCAAATACTGAGGCAAATACATCATTCTGGAGCTGTTTGTTATTTTTGATATGTGTTACCAAATGTTCTTGTTAGAATTAATCATCTAGTGCTAGATAATTCTTCGCTTCAGATCTTGCAGCTTGAAACTGTGTGCATTATTTTGGCTTGCTGTGTTGAACAGAAGCATCAGTCCGTACAGACAGTGCCCATGGTTGGAGGTGTCTGCAGGGAAGTACTTCAGAGGTGCAACACGGCCCCACAAGCCCTTTGAGAACAGCAGAGAGCAGGAAAATGTTAACTGCTTTGAAAGTCTGCAGCACATGGAAACACTGTTTTCCTTTTCTTTCCTAAATTTTCTTGCTTCTCTTGGCTCTCCACATCATCCTCTTTGCCTTCCTATTTTTATTTTCCCCTTATGTCTCTCAGGTGTATATGTAAATGTTTATTTACATATACTATCTTGTGGCTGCATGCATCAAGTCCTTTGTGTTAAACTAACCCTGTTTCTGATGCACTTGTGCTACCACTGAACTAATTAACAGAAATGGAAAGTTAATTTACAGCATTTCCTCTTTGCTGTTTATGAACCAAGAAAATAATTTGATAAAGATGGAAGTGTCAGCTTGGATATGTGCAGACACAGTTATGTACATTATAAGCTTAATAGCATAATCACATTGATCACTATAAATAATTGTGGATTTTTTCTTGTTTTGTCTGTAATAACTGTAGTGAAATTATAGTAATGGAATTTATTTCTGACTAAATAACAGCTGTCCTCTGCATGTTAGATAATAAGCTCTTTCTGATTTGTAGCTAACTTGAGTTGTAAATGTCACATGAGCTTTATTACATGAAATTCATTTAAATATTGATGCTTTCAGTAATGGTTTAGATTATAGTTTTTTCTAAATTGAATAATTCATCAGTCAACCAATAGATCTTATGTTGTTTGTAAGTATTGACATCATAGGAATTTGTATTGCACCATTTATGCTTTTGTCTTTGTGTTATTAAAAGGGGACTGTTTTAAACAACTGTTTACTACATCTTGATGAACATATTTTAGAAATATTTGACTAAGAATGGTTCTTAGTGCCTGATCTTACTAGATTAATACCATGTACTTCAGAATCTCTTGTACTGTAATATCCTAATTTTTGCAGTTTTTAATGTAATTTAAATAATTTTGAAATAACCCTTCAAGACTATCCTGCCTAACTATAATTTATGAAGTTGTGGGGTGTATTTACAACTATTATTCTGACAAACAAATATGAAATAAGAATCCTTGTGAATATTCATAAATTGTGAATACTCACCTGAAAATAGTTTCTGTAGCAAGCAGGTGTTCAGTGATTGTATCACATTAAAATGGTATCACATTTCAAATTCAGAAAATGAACATACCAAATCCTGAGAGTTTGACCACTAAAACTAGATTTAGTTGACCAGAAACTCAGCACCATATAAATTTGCTTTTCCCTAAGCCCACTTTCCCAGTATTAAGTCTTGAAGGGTTAACTTTTGCATTTGCATGCACTGAAATTCAGACAATTCCTTGATGTGAACCTCCTCTTCCAGGTGGAGCTTTCCATCAGCTTTAAATTTCAAATTCTTTCAAATTGAAGAATTTTACTTGCTGTAAAATGCATGTAAAGTCACTTTTCTTATGTGGAATGAAGCTTTCAGTTTGTGATTTTGTTACTTGCAGTGGTTAAACCAAACAAGTGATAGGAGCCATGATTATTTTTCTTTGTAGGTTTCTGACAAAGAGAAGATTGATCAACTTCAAGAAGAACTTCTACGCACTCAGGTGACTTTTCTGTGTTATTGATGCCTTGAGTAGCAATTTACATGCAGCAGACTCAGATTTACTAGACAAAAGCACCTGAAATATATTTGGTAAAAATGCAGTGCTTTTTTCAATCTCTGAGTTTATCAATATAGAGTTCCCTGTCTTGGCACAGACCAAAGGTCAGCCTAGCCTCTGGCAATGACTTACGGAATGCAGGGCTTAATTTCAACCAAGTTTTAATCTCTCCTTGATTAGCAAGGCAGAAGCAGTTATTTTTAATAGATTTTTTTTTTTAGGTTCAATGCACATTAGCCATATTTGTCAGTATTTTGGTTTGCTTGCTCACTGTTCTTAAGTTAATGTACAATTAATCTTTTATCTGTAGGCTTCTAAATTGATTGGCTCTTTGGCTCAGTCACATTGTTTTGTATGGGTTTTCATAACCTCTTTATATATTTGCTAGTTTTGAATGCATTTATTACTTACCTTTTTTTTTAATAACATACTGAAATTTGATTTGTTCTTAAAAGCTCATTCAGTTCAAATACATTTCCACATTGTAGAACATGCTTTTCAGAGTAGATATCAAAACTATATACATCTCCCATCTTCAGAGTATTATTATGATCTCCTAAACAGGACTAGGCTGGTACAATTGTGTCTTGAACTAAGGTTGTATGCTGGAGAAAGGGTCTAAGCTAGTCTTGCAAATTCACGTTTAATCTCTGTGATATTTTTGATTGAATGGCCAGTTCCTACTGACACTAATTTCTGTCTGATTCCATATGTGTAGTTTCTTTGAAAATTATGCTCAAGAAGCTTAAAGATTGATTTGTGTATCCCCAGGTTTGAATAGTGTGTCCTTATTAGAACTTCTGAAGCAAAAGAGTTGCATTGCAAAAAAAAGTTCTCACACTCTTCTCTTGGTGACCTTGTATTCTTAATAATTATAGTGATCATGAAGGTTTCTATATTTTTGAAGGACCTGCCTTCAAATAATGAAGGATTATATGTTTTTCATAGGTAAAATTTTGCTCATGTGAATGTACTGTTTCCATAATGACACAAGTATATTTACACTACTGTTTTATAGCTCAAATACCAAAGAATGCTCGAGCGATTAGAGAAGGAGAACAAAGAACTAAGAAAATTGGTACTGCAAAGAGATGACAAGGGAATTCATCAAAGGAAGTTAAAGGTATTTATGTGTAGCAAAACCACACACAGAAGTATAATTATGTTGTATTTTCCACAATGCTATTCTAAATTGCATTTGTCAATTCATATATGAACTTTTAACATTTGTTTTAAGATATCCCTGCTAGTTTTTTGAGTCATCAAGGCTTTTACCCATCCTTTTTTTTAACTATATAACTTTTGGAAGTGGCTCCAATTGAAAAACACAAAGAGGTTACCATGTCTAACTAAATAATTTTCCTAAGTGATTGGGAAATGTGGATTGGGTTTTTTTATGTACCTTCACTGTATTTTCGAATAATCTTGCTTCCAACTCTTCTAGCACAGATAGTCTGATACCTTTGTACTTTGTCATGGGTCTTACTGAGTTTGGTAGGAGTAAATTACAGGGTCAGGGAACATAATGGAATGACTGTATAAATCCAGGGAGACTTGCTTTTGCCTGCCAACATCTTCAGTATTCTAAAAACTGATGTTTTCTGCTTCTCTGTGTCACTTGTTAACCAATACGGATCTTGCTCTTTCCTCGGGGAATTGAAAGCTGGGTTCTTACTTGTAGAGAATGAGATTCATAACTCTATATCCTTGTTAATGCTTATTGTTCATCAAACTAACAATGTGAGTCTAGATGTTTACTGGAAGAAACTAATTTTAGCTTAACTTGAAATCTGTGAAGTTTGAGCTCTGTTGTTCTCTTATGCTGTACGTAATAGCTCTGATTTTCCTACTTCAGCAAGATGTCATAGTGTTTTCATCCACAGGAGTCAAGGAGTGACTTTATTTGGTGTTGTATTTTATAAAACAAAGGTCTGTGCTGCAGTACAGACAGCTGCAGTTTCAAACCATCAGGAGAGAATAAAAACATTTTTGTCTGAGTTTACAAATTAAGTAGTCTGAAACCCAGTCTTTGTTCTCTTAATTGGCTGTGTTTTCTCTCTGTACTTCTTTTTTTTTTGTAGAAATCTTTGATTGATATGTATTCTGAAGTACTTGACATCCTGTCTGATTATGATGCCAGTTATAACACTCAAGATCACCTACCTCGAGTAAGTAGATAACAAATTCAATGGTTTTTATTAAAATACCAGTTTTATAATTGAATAGAGCATTTAATTATATTCCAGAATAAACCAGAGCTAGTGCTAGGCTATTTTCTTGTAACTCCAGATTTTGGCTTGAGACATGTCATCCATTTTAAAATCAGTAAGATAATTTTAAGAATAACCAATTCAACCAGGTCAAGCCCAGCTTGGCTCATAGATAAAACCTTGTCTAGGTTAGATACTGCTGCTGTGCTTAACTTTTTCATGTTAAATACTTTGAGTCAGGGCACCCTCTCCTTGACTTTGTAAAATGGCTGTTGTTTCCCAGTGTGTCAGTGGAACTGAGTGGGTAAGGTGCCCTGTTGATCTCCCTACAGCAGTGGGAAGGTGTTTGGCTAGCCTGACTGCTGGAGTAGGAGAGAGCCAGGAATGCTTCCTGCTTGCACAGACACCTGTAGCACTGGTAGCTTCTATGGGAAGCCACTAAGATGGAGAAATGACAGCAACTACATGAGAATTCATCTCTCCCCAGGCAGAAGCAGCACATACCAGATATGTAGTGTTTTGCCTGCTGAAAGGATTTTGTATAAGAAAAGAGCTGCCTGCCACGAGAGCAGCAAGCCCTCCCTCTCTTCATTAGGTGCCCTGGCAGGGTGTTTTGTGGGCTGTGCTGTCTTAAGCGCAAGTCATTTTTTTCGCTTGACTACAAGTTAGTATTTCTTCAAAGATTCCATCTTTAAAGCAGTGCATGTATTATCAAACAGAATACAACTGGTGTTGATACAGATTGATGCCTTCCTAGTTAGCTTTTGCCTAAAGTTGCAAAATGTCCTGCTGAAAGCCAACAGCTGTTTAAACTTTCACTCAAGGTGGTGGTGGTCGGAGATCAAAGCGCAGGAAAAACCAGTGTGTTAGAAATGATCGCCCAGGCCCGCATATTCCCTCGAGGGTCTGGGGAGATGATGACACGTTCCCCTGTTAAGGTAAGAAACACCATAATCTCTGAATCAGTACTTTCTGTATTATTCTCCCTCTCTTTATGACATTAACTGAAGTATGCACCTACACGTGTTTATCAAATGGCCTCCAAGCAGGTGAATTGTTGCAGCCAAAACCTCTGCAGGTATCTATATGATCCACGTGTACTATGAATAGTAGTAGTACCTATCATTATGTAATTCTGTGCTAAATAAGCATTACATATAGTTATGTTTCTGCAGAGGGAAGTGCACAGTTGCTGTGTACTTCTCATGTTTCTCTGTGTCAGATTTGCTATACTTTCTCATTAAAGCTTTTAACATTTAGGTAACCCTTAGTGAAGGTCCCCACCACGTGGCTTTATTCAAAGACAGCTCTCGGGAGTTTGATCTGACCAAAGAGGAGGATGTAAGTATAATAAAGTGACTGGAAGTTAATGTGACTTTTATTAATTCTCTGAATAATTTTGTGTCTTTCTGATCTGTAAGCCCCTGTTTAATTAGAGTGAAAGATGGGCAAGGCATTATATTAGTTATTAAATTATCTTAGTGTGATTTTTGGCTGGCACTGAAGTGAATAAAATGTAGAGAGCTTCATATGCCAAGACATTTTTTGGAGTATAAAGGGATCTGCAGGTAATCTGGCATTTAGTGCCCTCCCCACTTACCAAACTTACTAAACATGCTTTTGAGATAGTACTTACAAAGTGAGATATTCATTCCTAAGTGAACGTTTTTTCCTATGTAGGTAATTTTTCTTCCATCACAATTATAAGGAGTTTTGTATTTGATATTTTGTTTTTCTTGTAACAGCTTGCAGCTTTGAGAAATGAAATAGAAATCAGAATGAGAAATAGTGTGAAAGAAGGGTGCACTGTTAGCACTGAGGTAAGATTTCTCAAATATTTCATGGCAAATACCTGTGCATGTATATCTTTTGTAAGTATTCTTCAACTGGGAGACTGGTGATTCCAGGATCTCTAATTTCGATTTTACTTTACAGACCATCTCATTAAGTGTGAAAGGTCCTGGTTTGCAGAGAATGGTACTGGTTGACTTACCTGGAGTCATTAGTGTAAGTATGCAATAATAAAAAAAAATATTTAAAAATAAGACATATGAGGTAGTGTTATTGGTGAGAACATTAGCTGTTGGGGGGTTTTTTAACATCTTTGTTTTCTTTTTTCCTTTAAATGTATATCTCCATGTGCATATTAAAGACTGTGACATCAGGTATGGCTCCAGATACAAAGGAAACTATCTTTAGCATCAGCAAGGCCTACATGCAGAATCCTAATGCCATCATCCTCTGTATTCAAGGTAATAAGACTATAAATGATAATCCAACTGGCAGGATTTTTCTTTTTAAATCATGGTTCTTATGTTACTGATTGTGTTATTTTTCCTTTTGTGATAATTTGAACAGTGTACAAGATAGCATGCTATGAAATGTCTGTTTATAAATTAAGGCAGTCTGTGCAAAATCTCTGGCAAAAAGCAACCTTTTGATAAGAGTTTTTTAGCATTAAAGAAAAACAGTGGTGATAATAAAATTCAGGATTTCTTCGAAAGTGTTTTTGAATATAGCTTACAATGATATTGAAGATAATATAACGTTGAGTATTTTGAGCAAGCTGGTACTTGTTCAAAACTTACAGAACTACAACAAACTAATTTGTTGTGATTCCGAGAACATAGCAATTTTTCACTGTGTGTACCCAAAAATGGAACATCAGTCTAATTTTACTGGTTTTTATTTGTAACATGAAACTTACTTGATGGCTACTGTGTCTTTAGTGTACTGTGTGTTAGATTACATAGTCCCTAAAATAAACTTCATATTTATTTTAGATGGGTCAGTGGATGCAGAACGCAGTATTGTCACAGACCTAGTCAGCCAAATGGATCCCCAAGGAAAAAGGACAATTTTTGTGTTGACTAAAGTTGATCTTGCAGAGAAAAATGTGGCTAGCCCAAGCAGGGTGAGTTGAAACTGTTTTTGGCATGTTGTGTTGGCTGAAGTCACACATGGTAAAATACCTGAGATGCTGTCAGATATATTGGATCTCACCTACCTGTTCTAGATAGTTTTCAGTGCTTATTTCTGTATTCAGTATGATTTTTTTTTTTGGTGGTTGTTGTTTTAATCTCTCTCAGGCCTTGCTTTTAGTGATCGGCTATGTGACTTCAGTCTCAGCTTGCTATAAATCTGATTCCTTTCATGAAGGTGACCTGAGCAAGTTCCATTTCCCATAAAGGCTTAAGGATGTTCTGGGATGGGCATTTTTGCTGTATTTTGTATTTTGCTGTGTTATACCTTATTTGATTTATGCCTTTCTTGTTTTTGTTTTGTTTTAAATATCAATAGAACTCATAGTCCCAGGACAAACAGTTTCCTGCAGTAGTCTACGCATAGATATAACTAGATCTGGCTTTAAAACTGTGCTGAAGGAAGGAATGTCTCTGTGCAAAGTTGACTATGGTTTTTTTAATCCTTTATTTTCATAGATCCAGCAAATCATTGAAGGCAAACTCTTCCCGATGAAAGCTTTGGGTTATTTTGCAGTTGTTACTGGAAAAGGTAAAAAGAGCTCTAGCTCTGCTTATTTTGCCCTTGATAGCCAAGAAAACTGTCTAAATGGAACTGTTGCAGCACTCTTTTCTTTCTGCAGGAAACAGCAGTGAAAGCATTGAATCTATTAAAGAATATGAAGAGGAGTTTTTTCAAAATTCTAAGCTGTTAAAGTATGTTGCTGTTTTATTCTTTTTAGTAAAATGAGCCTGTGTTGATAAATGTTAGCATCAGCATTTCTAGTTGAACTTAAAAGGATTGCTGTGTGGAAAGGCTAATTGATATTTAGTCAGCTTAAATGAAGTATCACGTTGATGTGACCATGTTATCCTGGTTTCCTAACGCTTGCTGGAAGTCAGTGGAGACAGACAGGCATCTTCAGGCAGCAGGTGATTCCACTGCAGTTCTGGGCCACTCCTCCAAGGTTTGTGTGTCTCTCCATTGGCTCTGCAAGAACTAAATTTCAGCCTATGTCTAAGCACTTGATACAGCTTTGAGGAGAGATTCCAGCCCAAAAATGAGTTTTAGTGCCTCTAAACATCAGTTGTCTTGGTGTGACAATGTTCTGTTCAAACGTTTAGTTTGTGTGTTCTGAGGGAAGTTCATTGAGCAGAGTTTTAATTTCACAGGTGGTATTTCTCAGGAAAGTACACTACGTGATGTTTGAGAGTGTAGTACCTGCACTACAGCCTCTACAATAACAACTTACTTGGGGTGGGATTTTTTGTTTGTTGTGTTTTGGGGCTATTTTCCCTTGCTTTGCTGATGATTTATATTGAATATTTTGGAGGAAGAGATTGGAATTTGGGTTAGGCACACATTTACTAATTATTTTCTGCTATGAGAAGCAAAGCTTTATTCTAGAGGAGGAAATGAGGGCCAGAAAGCATGGGTTTGCAGAAAACTTCCTCTAGCTGTCTTTCTTTACAGGACAAGTATGCTGAAAGCACATCAGGTAACAACAAAGAACTTAAGTCTTGCTGTGTCAGACTGCTTTTGGAAAATGGTGAGAGAGTCTGTGGAGCAGCAAGCAGATGCTTTTAAAGGTAAACATGTTTTCAAAAAGCAGGGGAAATAGCCACTTGCTGTTAAATAGTTACTTCCTCCACTTATGTATAATACTATTTTGCCAGCATGCTTGGGCAGCTGTGTTTCATATGTTTTATATGATGCTTTTTTTAAGCATGAATTCTGCAATACCTAGGCATCGACAGAAAAAAATCCTGCTCATTTGCAGACACACTTAAAGATCTTGGAGGGTTTGTCATAAGCAAGATTTGTGGCAGTTTTAGGACCTGCTAGACTTTTAAGGTAGTCATGAAGTGCATATAGACAACTAAAAAAATTAAGGCCTTCTTTCTGATTTTTGCAGCCACACGCTTCAATCTTGAGACTGAATGGAAGAACAATTACCCCCGGCTGCGAGAGCTTGACAGGGTAAATTACACCACTGCTTTAACTGGTGTGCTACAAAGGGTTGAAGAGTATGAATTAAAATTTATGCCATTTAATCTCATTTTTAAACGTTTCTTGAAGTTAACATAAAGGCCTGACATTGTAAAATATGAGGACAGTGTAAATCATTCTAGGGAAAGGAAAATACTGCGTTCTGTTTTGTGAAATTCTGTTCTTCAAAATTGTGATACTTCACTTAAGTTCTTCACTCTTCTAGTACAGAGTTACCTGACCTAACTTGCCCCTAGGAATAGGTCAGTGTTTTTGTGTTCATGGTAGAACTGGCAAAGATAAGTTACATTCCCTGGTTTTTCAGACAGACAGAGTAACTAAACAATTAGGATCTCATTTTCTAATTCTTTTATAGAGATCCTGAATATTGAGATGCCATTCCTGGACAGAGGTATGCAAGAGATGGGTAGGAAGATGTATGGTAAATCAGGGTAGCTGATGATATGCACACACATTGTTCAGAAAATGACCAGGAGGTATCACTTGAGGCTTAAAGGCCTTAAAAAAAGTTTTGGGTTTTTTACTTTTTTCACGGAAACATGGTCAAACTATACTTAATCTTATTTTTCACAGAACGAACTGTTTGAAAAAGCCAAGAATGAGATTCTTGATGAAGTCATAAGTCTGACTCAGGTCACACCAAAGCACTGGTATGGTAATTTTTTTCATTTTTCCTTGTTTTTTTCCTCATAATTCACTAGGAGAAGTTTACCTTTAAAATAGAAAGAGTTCTAGTAAACAAAATTCTCAAATATAAGTAAGAAACTATTTTTCTTGGACAGTGTATTACGTCCTTTGTCCCTGTGACAGTTGCTGATTCAGAATAACAAACACAGACAAGTGTATGGTGCAGTGTGTTAGTCTGAAGTATTGTTCTAGTCCAAATGTAATACAGGTTTGTCATTTTGGTGTTTGCTGCTCTTGGCTGTGTAATAGATAGTGGAGAATCCTGGCCCACGTCTAATCTGCTTCATTTCATGTTGTGGGTTGGGTGGGTGCCAAATATGAATGCTTCTGTGCATTTCTTTTGAAAGCTAAAGTGTAGTGGTGGTTCTAGTTTTATAACACTTAATGAACTATAAATTACAACTGGAAAGTTAAGTCCTTAAAAAAATGCTTTTATAAAAATGGCATTATATCCAGACTCAAAACAGCAGTCCATTTGATAAACGTAAATGCTTCTATCATGTTAAAATTTCCATTCTTTCCAACTAAGTTTGATTGAATTAAGCAGAGCAAAAGTATGTTTTTATTGACAAATCAGTAAGGAAGGAATGAGATTGCATTTGTCCTTAATTGGAGGACTGCCCTTCTCCTGCAGTGCGTTTTAAGTGGTAAAATCCATAAGAGATGGTTTCCAGCACACCCTGTAAGTGAATAAAAGTGAAATTAATTTGCCATATCCCTGTTTTTTTCAGTGGTGATCAAGAATGATCAATAATTGATCTTTGCTTGAACACTATTAAAATAATCCTATTTAGAACAAAGCTTTTAAAAATATTTTTAAACATTTTTTTACTGGTGGCAATATTTATTTAAAGGTAACTTTTTCAACATTTAAATCTTTGAGTTCCTTTTGGTTTTGTGTAAATACTTTTACTACCCTGAATATGCTTAACATCTTTTTCAACAGGAGAAGAATTAGTGTCTTTGATCCCCATTTATACTGATATGTACGAGGGACAGCTTCAAAAATTTTAATTCTCAAGGAAGGTTGCTTTAAACACAAAATAGAAATTTTCAATTATGCTGTAGTTGAAATGGGGAGAGGGAAGTGATATTTATGAGAAGTGCTTCAGTCTTTGCCAACAATTGGCTCAGTTAGAGATGGGGCATTATCAAGGAGGAGGTTTGTGTGCTGAACTTCAGCCCACTTGAAAGAAAAGGCCTTGAGTCTTGTACTGCCAGAAAAGGGCAGGTTTTATTCTTCATCTCTTAGCTCCAACTATTCTGCCAAATCTGGCATTTATATTACCTAAGCTGATGCAGCATTCTGAGCAAGTACAAAATTGTCCTGCAAGAAACCCACTGTACTGGAGACTGGCAGGAGCAGAAGGAGCATGGCAGAAGGAGCACCAGTACCAGCTCAAAACCCACGTGCTCTTTTGGGAGCAAGGACTTCAGTCAGATCATTTCAGTGCTTTGCAGTTTGCCTTGGTGATGTTCCCCCACGTGCTGTGCCTATGCACACACAGCTCTGCTGGTTATACTGGTAGAATTAAAGGCTGCAAGGAGCTGTTGTGCAGTGCAGTGGCAGTCATGAGAGTCTCAGAGGCCAACTTCTGAAGCAGTCTTTGCTACTTGGTGTATTTGTGTCCTTGGTTCCATGCAGGTTTTGGTTGAAATTGCATCCTGATGTTAAGGAATATCTCCTGTGATCTCTAGTCTTGTTTTCTCAGTGCTTCTAACAAATTGAGTGCACACCTATTAGTCACTTGTGTATTGGAAACCATCATGTGTTACAACTTTCATTCTAGGGAAGAGATTCTTGAGAAAACTTTATGGGAAAGGGTATCTACTCATGTGATTGAGAACATATACCTTCCAGCAGCACAGACTGCAAACTCAGGGACGTTTAACACCACTGTGGACATCAAACTGAAGCAGTGGACTGACAAGCAACTGCCTAATAAAGCAGTAGAGGTGAGAATTTAGTTATTTAAATAAAATGAACTAACTATAATCTGTGCAAAGCCTTTTAAAATGAAAGCATAACTCCAGAGAAGTAAGGTGATGTTTCAATGGCTGACTGCAGTTCTAACAAACTTACAAGTCAGAAAAGGCTGGCAAGATCTTGATGTTCAGAAGCGTCCAGAGCAGAAACATTGCGTGTTGCTGTTCTGGTGAATTTTGCCTATTAAAGACCAAAAAACCCCTATTTCTGCAAGGTTAAACAAATGCTTCGAGTAGGTATATTCACATTTGATAGATTTATGCAAGTTTAACAGAATTCTGTTTCCTACAATACAGTGAAGCAAAGTTGTAGTGTTGCTTTTATTAGTAATGGATAAGGCAGCAAAGGAAAAGTCAGTGACTTACTCGTACGCTTGCATGGTTTTTTTGTCTCCAGATTTTCATACTTGTAAGAATTGTAATAAATGTGCCTTTATCAGCTGCTGCATGGTGTAATGGTCCATTTCAGGAGGAATTGTATGCTAATTTTCTAGGTGGCATGGGAGACTTTGCAAGAAGAATTTTCTCGTTTCATGACAGAAAAAAAGGGAAAAGAGCATGATGATATCTTTGATAAACTGAAGCAAGCTGTCAAAGAAGAAACTATTAAACGACATAAATGGAATGAGAGAGCAGAGGATAGCCTGGTATAATGTAGTGGGTTTTTTTGCCTTGTTGACTAAGTGCTGTTGTTTGCCCTAAATAGCATCTAATAAAACTGTTTTGGTTGGTTCAGAAAAGTCCTCCATAACCCACTGGCTGCACAAGGACAGCCTGGTGAGAATTGTTTAGAATCAGCTTATCTGTTCTGCTTAGTGTAGCCACATAAAATAACATCATTTTATTGCCATCTTTATAGATTCTCTAATCCAGAGGGATTTCATTTCTTTTTCTATATTTTTTACATTATTTATGCTAGGCTGTAGAAAAGATTCAAATGCACACGAAAATTATTTCAGCAGTGCTTTGAGAGATGCCTCTTGAATAAATTGTGTGTGCTCTGTACAAGCTGTTTTAGCAGACATTAAAAAATTAAGAAATTGCTAGAAATTGTTTTTTTTACTAAATCCTGAATAAATTATTTACTGCATGCTAACATGACATTCTATATTGCAGCGAGTGATCCAGCACAATGCTTTAGAAGATCGGTCAATATCTGATAAACAGCAGTGGGATGCAGCCATTCATTTTATGGAAGAGACGCTCCAAAGTCGGCTCAAAGACAGTGAGTTGTGTCATGTATTCCAGTCTTCTCTTTTTAATCTGGGCCAGTCTGGATCTAGTTCACTTCACTGCAGTGCAGGCTTTTGTATCAGCACAACTGACAGTGGTGACTGAAATGGTACTGATACTGATAGAAGTATTTAGCAATACATACAGCCTCAAAAGCTCTAGTGCTCTTGCTTTCGCAACGAGGCAACTGAAAGATAAGCAGTAGAGATCTACAGAGTCAAAAAATGATACAAGTGCACATGTAGGAAAACAGGGTAAATTCAGGGAAAGCAGTTGGTCCATTTATGGTTTCTAGCATAATCTGTTTTGATGGGAGTTGCAGCAAGGTAAGATTTGGGTTTTTTAAAATGCCTGATTTGGAACCAGGAGGGTGGTCTCAGTAGAGGCATGTTGTGTTTTTTATATATTTCCTAAAAGTATCGACTGGTTGGAAGTAATTTTTAGATTTTAGCAAAATGCATCAGCTGTTGCTTGAAGTAAAAGACATCTGACTTGACTCAGTATGGTGTAGTTTATGTTCTTTGACATCATTCTTGTTCATATATCTAATTTTAAAAAGTATAAATTTGGCTGGTTGTATATATTTTGTGTGCTAGTTAATATCATAACTTTTTCAGCTGAATCTGTAATTGAAGATATGGTGGGTCCAGACTGGAAAAAAAGGTGGTTATACTGGGTAGGCCGCACCAAAGAACAGGTAAAAGGAAAAACATTGTAAAGAATTTGTAGTTCACTACCTTTAGAAAACTTTGATTATTGATCAATAAATTTTCAAAAATACCAGTCCTCTTCACACTATTTAGATGACTACAAAAAAAAAATTACTTTTCATTGTTTTAAATACCACAAAGAATTTCATATACTTTTTCTATAATGCAGCTACAGAGTGATTTGTAAACTCTTCTTCATTTTTCAGCTGAATCACATCTTTGATATTATGCCATTGATCTGTGTATTAAAGTAGAAAGAAATCAGTGAGAGCAGGTGAAAACGAGGCTATTCTGTTCTATGCTTTTCAAGCATGCCTTTTAAGCAGAAGTCACATGCCGTTGCCTATGATGCTTTATTTGGATTTAATTAGTATGTGATAGCATTATCACTAGCATTCTAATCACAGTTGTATCTTCTGATTGGCCATATTCATCATAACATTTCCTCTCATTTGCTCATAGCTTTTGGAGTTCTTTTGAATTTAAATAGCACATTTCATTCAATGCCCAGAGATGATGGGCTTTTTATATTACTTTTTCTAGATGTCTTTCAAACTGATTCATACTTTAAAGAAGTAAGTAGAGTTTAACAGAATAGAGTAGGAAGTGTTTTAGAGAAAGGAGTTCTACAGTCAGCTGTATGCAGCCAGCTATGGGAGAAAGGTAGTGACTTCAACCTATATTAATTGACTTTTATGAACAGCAACTTAAAGGTATGAATCCATGGAGAGTTCTTGCTACTAATAGGCAAAAATTACAATTCTTGTCACAGGTGGTATGTGAATGTAAACCCTGCTAGCAGATACTCATGGAGGGGAAATCATAGCACCTATGAATTTTTTTTCTTTTCCCCACCTTTCTATTCTTGTTCTGCATTTCTGTACATAATGAAAAGGAAAAAAATTTAAAATTGACAGTGATAAAATTACTATATTTGATGTGTCTTTGCACAAATACTCTATGAAGTCACTCAAAAATAATAGTTAATAGTGTCAGAGGTAGTTTTGTTCTGGCTTATTAAGTCAATAGAGCATTTATTGAGAAGGTGCTGATGATCTCTGAGTCTGTAATAATAAATTCTAACTAATCATTCCTATCCTAGAATATTCGTAATGAAACAAAAAATGAACTTGAGAAATTAATCAAGTGCAACGAAGAACATCCAGCTTATCTGGCAAATGATGAAGTGACGACTGTCAGAAAGAATCTGGAAGCAAGAGGAGTAACAGTGGATCCATGTCTGGTAAGATGCAGAATTGGAATGAGACATATGGAAGCCCCCTGTGAACACTTGAATGTTCTTTCTAGGTAGCATAAAGAGACTCCATCTGAATACTGAGTTTGTAACCCAGATGTTTCCAAATGAATGACTAAATGACTCCTTGCACGCAATTCACACACTTCTGTTGGCTGTCAGACAAATACTGTACAACACTTTGGAATATGTCAGTTTAGGCTGAAATCGGAATCTGCTGAGCAGATTCTCTTGCCTACGTTATAACAAAGCTTGTTTGAAATTACTGTTCAGATGTAATCAAGGCCTTTGTGAGCAAGATACAGTAAAAACGTATTGTGCATCCTTAAGCTTTCAGTGTGGTTGTATGTGAAGTTTGAAGTTCATTGGTACATTGAAGAGAGAGGAATTTTTTAAAAGTACTTGGAAAAAGGCAGGATTTTTTTAGTGTCCCAAGTGATGGTATTGTACATTTGAAATGTTCTGGAAAATGACGTATCTCTTGCAGTGTAAGGCTCTTAAGGGCCATTAGACCTTTTATCTAATTAAATGTAAGATTTTAAAATAAATGATAATTCAGACATCAGTAATAGATGTAGATTTCCTTTAGCAGCGATCTATTTTCTGCAGTAACTTTGGCTACCTTTTCAACATTAATCCATGTACTTGTTCTAGGTAGAAGAGTTATTTAAATAGCTGCTGCTCCTTTCCTGTACAGCACTTATATTTTTTTGTTAAGGTCATAGCTGTGATCCACATCCTCTGCTTGAGGAGGCTGAGTGCAAACTGAGTTTTTCTAGCTAAGCAACTGATTTTTTAAATTATACTTTATGGGTTTTCCAAAGATGCATCTCGATACACATATGTAATTTGGAAGAACTGAAACATAATAAGCCTAATCAAGAAAAGTTATAAATGTTTGTTTACGTAAGACCCATTAAATATGTCTCTATGCTTTAATCTGGTTTAATTGGTAAATTAATGGGTACAACTCAAAAATGTGTTCTCAGTGTTAATGTAAAGATTGTTTTGTAGTATATAATTTAAACGTGTTTTGGCTGCAGACAGTATTTTTAAGCATTTGGTATGTTACATGCATGGAAGAGTAGGTTTTAAAATTGACAGTCAATCTGTAGTGTTTGCCAAGTGTAACTAACACATGAATCATATCCCAGTTGCACACAAATTGCTGAGAAAGATTCAAACGCCTGTTACGTGATAGCGATAGTGGAATTAGGAGCTATATTTTAAAATTAAATGCAATCATTAATCTAAGCATGATAGTGAGTGTATGTATTTATTTATTTTGTCAAATCTAAATACTATTTTCCTAGATTAAAGACACGTGGCACCAAATTTATAGAAGATACTTCCTGAAGTCTGCTTTGAACCACTGCAATCTATGTCGAAGAGGCTTCTATTATTATCAGAGGCATTTTGTGGACTCAGAGGTAAATTGAAGATGCAGATGTTCTTCATCTACACTGGTGTTTTGCCTTAATATTTCTATTTCAGTTGAAAAAAAAAATCTAAAAATACTTCAAGGTACCCTGACCAGATAGCTGGTCATCTCAGATACAGTTTAAATGAGGCTTGTAATGGATAAAATGCCATCCTGCTGGTAATTATGTGAAATGACCACTAGGTATCAGCATGACCCAAACATCTGTTTCTAATCAATGTGTATTGAAAATGCACGGTTAAAAGCAATAGTGTACAGCTGTTGATATGTTGTTACTATTCATTTCTCCCACTTTCCCATTGATTGTTATTTACTTCACTGATACAAAAAAAATCGGAAAACATCTTTATAGGTTTATAGGAAAAGTATGGTCAGTAAGTGTTTAGAGTTAATGCTTGGAACCATGTGTGATCAACAGGGGAAAAAAATGAACAACTATGGAGTTTTCAAACATCTTTATAAATGACTTTCAATTTTTGTGAACCCAAGCTTGTGCAACAAATGACAGTATGCATCAAGTCACAGAAAGAATATATAGTTTTCCATATCTTTACCATTATATTTTAAATCAAAAGAAATTACTGGAAGGATGAGCTACTCACTTTGTTTTTCTTTTAATGAGCTGTGAAGCCAGAAATCTTTGTTACTTTAGAAATACCTTTGCCTGTAATAGATGAGAGAATGAGTTGACAGCATGGAGAGCTGCCTCTTCATGACACTTAGACTCCTGTTCATGTTACTGTCTCTTTTTAAGGTGTCCTAATGTGAAATTAATGCTCTCTCCTGCCATCCTTGCAGATGTAGAAACTGTCTCTTCTGTTGTTAACAACTACAAGCCTTGGTCCAGCCCTGTCTTGAGAAGCATTTGTCAGGCAGGGGGGCACAGCCTGGAGTTCAGCTGTTGTCTCTCAATATATTTGCTATGAACAGTGGTGTTCCAGTGAGCATTGGGTTACACTCACCAGCCTGCATATAGTGTGTGCAAATTGTTTTTCCATGGTTTCCCACAATACAGCTCTTTCTGTTGAAAACAGCAGATATGGTGTTGCAGTGCATTAAATAAGGCTGATGTGATTCTTGTGAAGTATTTTTGATGTGTTTCCTTGTTATGTACACCAGTAATTCTGTGGGATTTTTGTGCAAGATCTGGATATCTATACATGAGGTTACAGTTGCTACTAAAAGTGTTAAGAGATTCTTGTATGTGTAGGATGTTCACGGGACATCAGAGTTCTGACACCACAACTTCTGTCGTTGCAGCTGGAATGTAATGACATTGTCCTCTTCTGGCGAATACAGCGAATGCTGGTGATCACAGCAAACACCCTGAGGCAGCAGCTCACTAACACTGAAGGTAAGGCTCACAGTCAGTGGGGGGATTTGAAACAAAAAAAATCTCCTTCTAAAAAAGTAATCCAATAGTAGTTTTGCTGAGAGAGAAAATACCCTTTGAAATTTAAAAATCTTTCTCAAAGAATTTCCTGTCTTAATTGCCCAAAGAAGGGCCTTCTGTGTTCAGAAGTTTGTCTTTTTTCCAACCAGATTAATAGGTATGATAATGCGTAATACATCTCCGACACACCTTCCCAAAATTTTGTCCTTAGGTCGTGAGAGTTGCAAAAGTGTTGCCATTCACTTTTTTTTGCTTACTTTGTTGTTTTGGTTTTTTACAGTAAGGCGCTTGGAGAAGAATGTAAAGGAAGTGCTTGAAGATTTTGCTGAGGACAATGAAAAGAAGGTGATGCTCCTAACTGGCAAGAGAGTCCAGCTTGCAGAGGATCTCAGTAAGTACCCACTCTATAGTGTTTTGGAATGAGCTTGAAATCAAGCAAATTCTGACTGCTGTCCTTGAGAACATTCAGTGTGATAGGAGTTGTTCATGTGTTAGCACTTATTTAATATCGTATAGAATTTTTTCTTAAATACCATCAGGTCTTACTGATTCAAAGGTGGACATGGGTGTGATAAAACAATATAATTTACACTAGATGTAATTTCACTGATAAAAATATATGGAACCAGTATATTTTAAAAATACAGTTTAAACAGAGTAATACTGTAAAGGGAGATCCTTGTTTTTCTAGTACAACATGGTTAATCCACATCTTGGAGACTTGGCTCTGGGTGATTTAGTCTTGACTGTGCAAGGAGGTTTTGATCCCAGTATTGGGTGAAATACTCAGCCTTCCCACAGATAATACTGACTTTTAGTACAGATTAGCAGAAAATTCCTGTGATTTAGTCAGCTCATTTTAGGCCATATGTACAGGAACAAAATCAGATACGAAGATCTGCTATTGTGCTTATTAAGCTGAGATGGCCATTATATTAAGAGATTTAACAAGGAAGAAAATCTAGCAGATTTAACCTTCCAGAAGGATTACAGTAGTTTAATGCTTTGAGTTACTCAGAAAGTGTTAAGGAGTTTTGTGGTTAATACAGTAAGACTTTAAACAGTGAAAGTTTTTAAGGTGACAGTCCAGGTTGAGCAGATACTCCTGTTACCTACTGGCACATCCAGTAGGGTTTAGACTGACCTGTATTTTGTGTTTGATGTAAAAACTAATTTTCATCTTAAAATAAGACTTTGGATATTTATTTCAGAATACATGAATATTGTGGTCAGTGTTTCTTCTTTTAATTAGCAAAATAATTAAATAAAGTTCTGATATCCAGGGTTCAGTGAGACACTGAAGCCTTCAATTGCTGTTAGTTACTTAAGTATGAACTCTAGCTTCCATTTTTTACATCCGAAGTGTAATATAAAACAAATGTTTTGCTTATAATAAACTCAAATCTAAGGATTTATTTTTGTTAGTGATGGTTTGGTTACACTGGAAATGCTGTCATACTCTTGGAAGTATTGCTTTTGAAATCCCACTTAGTTGTATTTGTTGTCCTTTAGAAAATGTTTCTGTAATATTTTGGAATTGAGTGTAGGAGTTTTGGTGATCTAGGGCAAATTGCTTGGGTTTTCTTGACTGATCTCTGGAGGAGGTAGTATAACTATATCATTTTTATGATAGGTACATAATTTTCTCCAAGCATCTTGTGTTGCTTTTGAAACCCTGTAACAACCTGCAAGTAAACATTGTTCTAGAGTGGGTAGAAGGTCTTTTAAAAAATAAGGGGTTTTACTCCTCTCTATATATGTTGAGGTAAACTGAGTGGTAGCCTGCGTAGTAGGATGCAGACCTTTAATGAGGAGCTTCTCCTTTTCAAACAGTGCTGCTTGCTTGCTTGCTTTGATGCTGGATGTTGATTATTTTGTTGTTGGCTTTTTTTTCCTGAGCAAACACTGGTAATAGAGTGAACCTTGGTGATTTTGTTTTATCCTTAAATATTCCGTATTTCAAAACAAAATAGAAGAACCCTAACATACACATGATGTTTAAATTAACTTGTCTTTATTTTGCACTGAAAGTAACTTGAAATTTTTGCATTGTCAACTTTGCTTCTCCCCAGCCTCAGGAATAAGCTTCAATTTCAAAGCAGTGACAGCCAAGGTCGTTATTTTGTAAACTAAGAGTAGACCTGTAGGAGCAGCCTGTGTGTGTTTATAACCTGAGGTGTCAGTGCATTGGTATAAATGCTTCAAGTGTGTAGTTTGCATTTCATAAATTACTGTGTAGCAAAAACATGTCACTGCACTGTATTTCTTTAGATTCAGGAGGTCACAGATCCCACACATATTATTCTAAGGAAATAATTGTTACTCAGTACAAAACGATGTGTGATGACATGTTCTGCTTTATTATACCTGTGGGAAGATTTTAAAACTACCACTGCTTAGCTCTGTACTCAGATCAGCTGTGTTCTTTCTGCATGCTGTTACTGCTAAGTGGCAGTAATTTTATGGGAAAATGACAGGAAAAGGGGGTTTCTTTGCTTTTCCCTTAGTGAATAGAATGCTTTTCTATGGTGCAGGGGCTTTTTTTATACCCGAGACAGATTTTGATAGCATAGAGCATTGAACTCTCAGATGGCTATACAAGTAATTTCCTTCTTACAGCATTTAGTAATGTTCAGGACTCTGCTAAAAGAAAAAGAAATCCTGACTCCTGCAACACATATTCATAAAGTATTGGTGTTTTAATTAGGAAGGGATCTCCTGTATCACAAGGTCCAGTCTCTCTATTCCATGCAGCTGTGTTTATATAACCCAGCTGATTCAAATATCTTGAGCTCCATCTTTAAATCAGTTACTTGCTGGAGCTCACTATTAACACTGAAAACATGTTCCAGGATGTCATTCTTCTGGTGGTCACAAATAGTCTTAATTTTCAGTCTAAATTTGTAAATATGGGGCTGGGGTTCACTTCCTGAATAGATACTCTAGTTGCAAATGTAAATTATTTATATACCTGAGGTTGGGATGCTTCCTGTTGATGCTGATGATATGGCAACAGTCTCACTGCTGTTATATCAGTCTTTTAATGCTGAAGCACTTAGTGTTTTATTGTTTATTCAGGATACTGGTTAATGGCTGTTACTAACATGAGTGACCCAGTCTCATAACGAGACTTCACATAGGATTCAAAATGTATTTGAGCAGGTTTTGTTGTCTGTGTTCCACAGCATTGAATGGTCTTTTAATCCTATATAAGAATATTCCTTGATGACATTGAATCTTGCTGCTTCTCGGCGTTCATGGTCTCAAGTTTTATTCTAGGTATTTTAAAGAATTTAAACAGATCTTCTGAACAGCTTCTAATAAACTACTAATTTTATAGTGTACTGAAGGTTGCTTTTTCTTCAAAAACATGCTTTATATGTAATGTAAATGGCTTCCTTAACATAAGCATTACCATAATACTTGTGTCAATGAACAGTTACTAAGTTTATGGAAATAAAGAAGCCCTAGGATTAGCGTCCATTTGGAAGCAAGGATCATAAGGTGCAAAAAAGGGCAGAGGAGAATATGAATAGCTGAAAAAGCGTATTTAAAAAGTCCTAAAATGCAATCAATGTATAAGAATACTTGTACTGAAAGATACACCTGTGGTTGATGTATCCCAGTGTCCTGTCCCTGACAGTGAGGAGACGTGGGAACAGCATAAGTGTACAGTAATGCTTGCCTGTTATGCTCTCACAACAGTCTGTGGTTCCAATATTTCCTAATCCTGAGGTAATATCTTTGTGATTAATAGCCATTCATGGAATTTTTTTCCTCCTGTGAATTTCTCTAATTGCTTTTTGAACTCATGTAAACTTTGGCATCTGCAACATCCTGTGGCAATTAGTTCCAGAGTTCAGCTACACATTGTGTGAAAAAGTACTTCCTTTTGTTTCTGAACCACCTGCCAGTTTCATTTGGTTCTCCTTAGTTCTTGCACTGTGAGAAACATTCAGTAATCTTTTTCTATTCATTTTTTTTGCCCTTCATGACTTCACAGATCTGTATGCTACCTGCACTTGTTGTTCTTTTTCCTGGCTTGAAAAGTTCTCGTGGTGTAGTTGCTCTTTGCATGGACATTGTTTCCTAGCTTCCATCAGCCTTGCCACTCCTTTTCTTAGTTCTGCTAAAACCTTTTTGAGATGAAAGAGCAGACCCTGCACAAAATATTTGAAATGTTATCTGCATTATGGATTTATACAGTTGTGTTATGATTTCTGGGTTTTGTTCTAGTCTTTTTACAGTAATTCTTTGTAATTCCATTTCTTCTTTAGCCTTCTGCTAAGCAGTGACTATGGACTATCTGCTACAACTGCAAGTTTTTTTGTGAGAAGTAACAGCCATGACATTTTCCTTTCCTTGTCATGTTTTTAAACTGTACGTACAGTTGAGATATGTTTACTGGCACTTTTTTATTATGAGGATGAAGAAATGAGTAATTTGCTCTCTGTCTCTTACATGTCTAACTGGCTACTTCAGGCTTATTCAGCAATTCTTAGGAACCTGTTTTAATGCAGTTGTTTACAGCCTCCTTCACAACTCTGGTGCATTATTTTCATTGAAGTTCTTCACCAAAGTTGTCTGCCAGTTGAGGAGCATAGCCCTGACTTGGATAGCTTCACCGGCAACAGCAACTTACATTTACTTTCCAGTTGACACCTGCATCTTGATTGTGCTCATGGCTGAAGGACAAAATACTTTGATTTGAAACTTATATTCCACACAACTTAGTATTTTAGTATATGCTAGCTACATCAGTATCGTAAATATGCTGTGTTTCATAGGAATTGAGATAGGGTAGAAGGAGTTAGAAGTACAATGGTAAACATTAATATTTTAAAAGGAGAATTTCACAGAAATGCCTCTTGGCAGGACTGCCGTGTTTGTAGTGCAGGCTTTAAGGCACTGCTTTGGGCTGAAGAGAAAATACTCGTGGCAAGTTAGTCACTTCAATTTCCTGCAGTCTTGTTAAAGACAAACGTGTGCAGCTCTACACAAATCTTTTCCACTTGCTTTTTTTTTTTAATATTAATTACCCTCTGTTTCTACAGTACCTTTGAAAATGGATCAGTCAGTATATATCTTTTAATTTTATCAGTGATCTTTGACAGTATTTACTAGTTCATACTGTTTTCTACTGTATTTAACTTTCCAAAGCGACTGACACTGAACATTCGTGCAGGTTGCCTCTGAAGTTACTGAAGGTTTTAAATTTTAAATATATTTTAAAATGGAGGCTTAGATGGTTATTTATAAAAGACAATTATTTGATGTCACACCTTCACTAGAACTGTATCGTTTATATTATTTTTTTCAGTATTGGGTAAACATCTGGGAAAAAAAAAAATACGTGAAATAATTCAATTTAAACATAAGTAATGTGTTGCTTTATTTTTAACACAAATGCCAGACTAGTAATTTCAGCAGAAACACTCTACAGTTCAACGCAAAACTGATAGCATGTGGATAAATCTTACCTTTCTTTAGGCTGCTTTTTACCATGGTGGTTGTTGAAAACGCTGAGTTCCTGGTGGAGGGTTTCCCAGAAGCACCTAATGGTTGCCGGAATTCCCTCCGCTGGCCTGGCTCTGTGCTCGGAGGGGCCGAAGCGCTTCCCTGTGCCGCGGGAGCTCAGGCATTGCTGTTCCAGCCCCGAGCGCCAGGTGGCGCTGAGCGGCCGCGGAGGGGGCGCGGCCGCTGTTCCGCGCCCGAGCACGGCCGAGACGGTGGGCGCTGGTTCCTTGGATGCTGAACATTTTCCTCTGAATGCTTTAATAATTTCGGAAAGGAAATGGATATTCCAGTGTCTTGTCCTAAAGTTAAGGATATCTCCCTCTTGCAGTAGTATTCAAAGCATGCTGGATGGTGCACGTAGATGTTGAATACTTAAGTGAATCCAAGCTTCCGGCAGACAGCAGGAGCTTTGCCATTCGCTTCCCTAAAGCTGAAATCTCACAGACCCAAAAGAAATACACGTGTCCTATCTTCATTTATTTCTTCTCCTTTACTCCTTTTAAACAACAAAACTATGAATGTTGCAAACGCATCCTTTATGTGCACAGGATAAGCAGAACATAGTACATACAGAGCATCTTTCCTAGGTCAGCATACTCTTCATCCAATATCCTGTGTCTTCACAAGTTGGAAAAGAAAACCCAGAACTCCACCAAATTATAAGTAAAACCATGTGCATTGGGAGAGTCATTGGCAGGAGGTGGGAATGCCTGTGGAAACTTGATCCTGAAATTGCTGGGTATGGATGTGAATGGATCAGCCTCCAAGTTAGTTTGTCAGTAATGTTGACACCTGCACAGGTGCCATGGGCTAGCTGAGACTTCGTTCTGCACAAAAGCTTTTTGAAACATTTGAGGAGTAAGCCCTCACATGAAGAAAGGACAGCTTAGGGCCATTTGTTTCAATTCTGTCATGCGTTTGTAAGCTATGAAATATAATAGTTTGCAGAACTTAATTATTTTCTTGTAAAGACTAAAACATATAAAAACTAAACACACCAGAGTGTTTTATATCTCAAGTCATTGCTTTGAAGTCACAGCATTAACTTTTTAATTTACTTTTTCTCCTGTTGAAAGTAAGCCATTTGCCAACTTGGAGCCTGAATGATTTAATATCATATAGGCATATAATAAACTTGCCATTTTAATGGAGTTAGAAAGCTAAGGTTGGTACTTCCATATGCAAGTTGCTGACTCAGGATCTGGAATTCCTGTGATTTGGCTAAGCTGAGTGGGTTCTGTTGTGTCTGTTCTATATAACAAACTGATTTAAATCCAAGTGAGTCTCCTTTTTTGTTATGCATTTATGCAAAATTGGGGATAAAGTCTGTGAAGAGTACTTTGCATATAATTACGTGGTCTGTGGTTACTTTTTTTTCTTCTATTGCTGTTAGCTGCAGAACAAAAATGTAGTGTGAAAGTAATCCTATATTGTGGTCATTACTGTAACCTAATTAAATTTCAGTTCCTTGAGATAACTGTCAGTTGTATTTTGGCTTGACCTCTGTCCTACTTGACATTGTTGATTACATGTGCTCCTTAAAACCATACTTTTACTTGGCTTTCTAAAGCCTTTGCTTCCATTTGCTCTTCTACTGTGAGCTCCAACTTCTTTTAAAAGGTCACAGCATTTCATTGGGGCAAAACGCAGCTGTAGGGGGGAAGATCCCTCAAATAAGCACATCCTAGGTAATTTTCCCCTAGAAACTAGAGGCAGACAAAACAGCTCAAAAGGCAGTAGTTAGTAATCCTTAAATCAGTCTTTAAAGTGCTTTTTCAGAACCAACATGGTTTTCAGAAAAAAGGTATTATTTTCAAGACACTTGAATGTAGTGCCCAGATGTCACCTCTGCTTCCCAAAGACAGACATAGGAAAGAGGAAAGCATCCTAGAAAATGCAAATGAAGGAGTAATTTTATTAGAATCTGAAGAATATTAGGGTTATTTTGTGCTCTCATTTCTTCCACAATCCCTAAATATTGGAGTTTTAGAAGCTAAGTAAAAATATAGTTGCTTCATAGTTGTGAGACAGTTCCAGAGGTGGCAGCAGTCTTGCTTTCATCTCATTCTCCTTTCATCTGGTCACAGCAGCAAGGAGCACTCAGTTCTCATCTGATCCTGAGCTGGCAGAACATTACACCAGGAGATGGTGAGGCCTTGTTAGCAGACAGAAGCAGAGCAGCCATTTCCCTCTGGGAATCACCAAACAGATCTCCAACCTCTGCTAAGCACGTGCAGGGTAGCTCCAATCTTCACAGTCCCCTGCCAGCAGCTTCCCTGAGGACGTTGGTATGGCCTGTATCTTATCAGAGGCTGCTTGTCATTTAGAGCACATTCATTCCTGCCCAAATCTCCGTCAGTCACAGAGTGTGGGCTGTCTGTTTCTTAACGAGTTCAAGCTTGTGCTGGTGTCACCAGTGTGCTGGTGGCAGCACGACTGCTGTGCTCCCTTGGAGCTCTGTAGAGGTCCTGGTGCTCCATGATGCAGGAAGTTGGGGGACAGTGTGCTTGGAATCAGTCTGTACGGTCATGTCTTCAATTTCCCCTACTTTTGAACATAAGCAAGTCCCAGTATCTCACAGTAGATTTGTGAACTTTCTATTAGAATGCAAATAAATGAGTTTTGCACCATTATCATGCTCCTAATTCCATATGGATAATTTAAGAAATTAACCCAAGCAAGTGTGCTTTGATGTGAAAGACACTAGTTAAATGTTCAAGTTCTTTTTTTTTTTTTTTTTGGTCTCTTGAGTTTTGGGGCAGCAGCATGAAACTAATGAATTAAAACCAGAAGAATGTGTAGGACAGACTGTGTCAAAGTGCAGATAAGGTAGTTCCTGCTTTTTGTCATGGCAGAAAGTGCTTTGGAAACCTGCATCTTCTCAGAGAGGGAAGTAATCCTCAAGGGAGAACATACATCACTTGTAAACGTCCTGTGATGGAGTGATGGTTTACTTAACTTAAGAATCCCAGATGACCAAAGCCTGTCTGCTTATGATTTCTTAGTTATTGATGAAGAGTTAGGCACTGATGTCCAGGTCCTAAAACGGATCTTTACAAAGTTCACATTTGTCACTGACTAAGAGAAGCCTATCACTTAAAGTTGACATTGAAAAATAGTGATAAAAATGCTACATGAATAATGACATATTTAATGCCTGTTAATCCTACCCTAGACCTGTGTCTTGTACTTGAGGGTCATTCTGGTGTTGTCTGCCAAATTTATTTTTTTCCTACAATTTTCTTAATGATGCAGGGCTCAAAATATCCAATTGGATACTATTTTCTCTTTAGTACTGGTTGCTTGTGAGGGTACTTATTAATCAAAATTTAAGTACTTACCATGGAGAGATTTACTGTTGATATAACTACAAGCTTGTAAATGGACCAATATATGCATTTGTTTGAAAATAGTATGGAACTGTGGAGTGTAACATTCCCGTTTCCAAAAGCTGGAGAAGTCAGTGTCATGTATGCTGCACATTGTTAATTATAGTAGACTACACTTTGCCACTAGGATTGATAACAAGAAAAAATAATAGAACCATTTGTTTTTCTTCAGGGTATGATGGCTTATGTTTCTGACTATCAAAAATGGTTTATTATTATGATCTAAAAATCTCATCACAATTTCATTTTCTGCCATATTATAGAGAGACCGTCACAAAAATAGTCCTGATAGCATATTATTTTATTATCTGGCTAACTACTGAGTATGCTTTCTTTTGGGTGAGAAACAACATATATCAGTTATTTCTTATGTTAAAGTCTGTTTACAGTTTTACAACCTTAAAGTTACAGTAGCCTTTACATAAGTAGTTTACTGTTTATAGCTGTATATGTCCTTTCTGCATAAGAAAAAAAATAATCTTTTTTTACATCACTGGACGAATCATTGGGTAGTATTTCTGATTTGCCTCTATACTTTTCACTATTTCCAGCCAAAATAATGAGCATCACCATGTCCTGATTCATTCTAGTTTGTTTTGATTTTGAAATACCATCTTTCTTTATCCATAAGTCTGATTCAAGATACGAGTCTGTTTTATAAGGTTGCCTTGTCATTCTGCTCCCTCTAGCTGTCCAGTAAGCAGCCCAGCTAAATTCTGTTGAAAGATTTGAGTTATTAGAACAGTTTTAATTAAAAAATCTAAGGTAGAAGAAAGGTGCCCAAGTCCTACCTTGACACTGCAGACATTGTGACTCTCACAAACTTGCAACTTAATACAGAGTAATGATCACTGGTACATTAGGCTAGCCTTAATGACAGTGTGTAAATGTTTTTTGACCTCAGATCACAGTTTGGTAATATTTAGTTTCCTTCGTGTAGACAAGTGGTACTGATGTCTAATGGGCCATAGAAACGTCCCTTGTATAAAGTCAGTAGTCTACATAAAAGTCAGTTTTGCTTCAGCCCATATCTCAGTTCTGAAATGCTTTGTCAGAGACAGGAGGATTTTGTGCTTACCAGCTTGAGGAGCCCCAGGGACTGCTCCAAGAAGCACAGCCAGCTCCTGTTCTGTTCCATTGAGGAGGGGGAAACACGTGGCCAAAACCATTCTGTAAAGCTGCAGAGGTCTTGCCTGTGAATCTGGAGTAGCTATAGATCAAGACATTGATTAGTAATTTACAATTTCAATGGCACAATACACAGTTCCCGTTTCTGGAGCTAAAGATCATTATTAGTAATGCTAAAATATTGTTCCAGTATCTTGTAAGAGTAACTGAGGTGTTTTCAGACAAGCTGTCTTCTGCTGCTGCCTGGTTATCTTTAGTGTGAAATAAAGGTAGTATTGTTGCATACAGGCAGCTGATAGGTTTGTTCAGGTATGCTATGAAGGGAATAATAATCAGTATGATATTAATACTTGCAACAAAATTACTTCAGTGATGGCAGCTGTGACTTGGGGTTTTTTCTGTCTAAAATGAATTCTTAACTTTATTATGTACCTATATCAAGCTAAATATACAATCTGGAGGTGGTCTTTTCCTGTTCTAGAGGTGGATTTACCTACCACAGGGAAAAGAAAAATATATATTTGTAGGAAACAGGCTCTTTGATGTTTTCTTCTGCCAAGGCTGTGCAAAAGGAGATTTCTCAACCAGGTCACGAGGAGGCAATTGTTGATGCACTCGTATCCATGAAATTGGTGTGTTGGCTGACCCTTGGAGATTTTAGTAGTGATATTAAAATAATACGTTTAGCACCTTGTCTTGTTCCAGGTTTTAAAATAAATATTTCTGAGAGGACGCTGAAATACTGTCTTTGTCTGTTTAATAATGAAAGCATCTCACCTGTTGCACTTGGATATTTAGAGAATGTCCCTGCCCTTCTTGTTGTCTTCCTGCCGCTGATAACTTGTCTACAGGTATTCTAGATGTTTCCCAAATTAAAATATGTTTTATCCTAGGATGGCCAAGGGATTTAAAGCAAATAGAAAAGTTGTCAGTATCTCTGGTGAATATATTGGTGGATGGCTTTATGCGTCCAGGAGGGGAGGCCTGACTTATAAATGTTTTTACATTTTTATACCATAATTATCCCATTCCAGTAAGCATACTTTGAAGTCAAAATTTATAGAACTCTAAACTGGATGCAAATTCAACTTTCATGATAGATTGCAACACATCTAAGAAACATCTTATAACAATAAAGGAAAGCTACTATGATGTAGCATCAGTTAGCATCTTCATTCAGTCTAACTACTGGTAACTATGAGTATGCTAGCTACGTTCTGCAAGCTTGCATTTTAAAGGCTGTATATTCTTAATGATTCGTGGATTTACTATATGAACTATTATAAATTCCATTTAAACTTTTCAGGATTCTGCAGTGCTTTTATTACACTAATGAGCTAATTGTTTAAGAATCATTCACATGATTCATTCTTCTGCTCAGTCTTTTCTAAAAAAAACTTTTAGCTGCTGAAACTCTCTTGACAAACAATATTTATAGCAGTTTGACAGCAGGATGAGGAACAGCGTTTGTCTTTATAACAGCTTAAAGAAAAGGCCTTTCCAGCACCCAGCCATGCAGTTACAATCTTGACCTCTTTCTTTTGCTGGGAACATACAGCATACAAGCAGCACCTCCCATGTGTTTTCTTGACCCTTTGACTGTCCATTCACTTCCCATCTGTTTTGCAGCCTTAAAGGAACAGAGGGGGCCCTCTACTTATAAATCTGTCTTCACAGCTGACAAATGATGTTCTGTCTCTTTAAGGGCAGCCTGGGTGGTTTTGCCTTTTTTTCCTCCTGCCCCCTCCCTTAAAACTTTAGCTTTCCTCTTGGCCTTATCCAGAGGAAAATATGGTATGTGAACAAGAGAAAACTAGCAAAAAAACATGATAGTTTCAAAGGATTTTCTAAAATTCAGCAGGACATGACCTTGAAGTGATCAGAGAATTATGGTAGTGTTTGGGTGAGACATGAGTAAGCATGTTTCTGCAGGTCTTGTGACTATGACTGGGAAGTCTGCTTTCTGGGGAGTTATCTGGAGAGGCTGTGAGTGTGATGTTCATACTATTTCAACGGGAAGTAAAGCTTTCACGTGGCCCTCAGAAAACCGAGGAATGTGGCACAAAAGGCTGAACTCCAAAGAGGGGATTCCCCCATTCTCCTCCACGTGACTGTTCACAGGGGTTGTATTCAGCGATGGGGTCTGTGTCATAGGTAGCCCTAAGCTAAAAATCAGCATTCAATAGAAAACTTCGAATCGACATCGCTGGTTTTTAATGGTGTGTTTCTGGGCATTGTGATGAATTCTCACTGACTGGGCTTTTCTTTTTACTAGACGAAAGATTCACAGTAGTAAATTCAAAATTTTTTCCTCTATGGTTAATTAACCATAACACAGCAAAAAGTAGCACAGCAAGCAGTGAGAATGTTTATAGGCAAGGAAGGGATTAAGAAAGGAAAGAAGATAAGGAAAAAAAAAAGGAAGGGGAGAACTAAAGTCTAAACACAATCCAGAGCGAAAGGAGTAACAACCATGAGCTTTCAAATATCAAAGCCATGTAAACATTAGTTGGAGATAGAAATTACTTTAGTGTAAAACAGAAGGATTTATAATAAAGTATTAACACATTTTTTTCATTGTTGTTTCATGCTGTAAGTTTCATTAAAGTACAAAATAAAGATGGATCTGTGTCCAGAAGGATTTTACGAGTTGTTTTGTTACTGCAGTTGAAATTTGATATCATATATGCACATTTGTAAATGGGAAAGGAAAGCTTTTTGATTTGCAAAAACTACTCATGCAGTTTTATCCCTGTTCTGGCACAGACAGGCATGAAGATCTTTAACATTTTGTGCTAAAACTATTGGTTTTATACAGGTAAATATGTATTTGAATGTCACAAAATTAATTTATCTTCAGAAGCACAAGGAAGACAGGATTTGTGGACAGAGGGCACATCTTTTATTAAACTAATTAAAGCAGTTGTAAAATAGCTGAAAACTTTTTTCTGCTACTTGGAGTATATTTGAAATAAATCAGTAATGTACTTTGTTTTTGTAATTCATGTTCAATATTACTTTGAGATTATTTGGCCTTACCTCAGGAGATTTGCTTGATAACTTACTTCAGCTGTTTCATTTTAGCACTGTTCAGTAGTGGCTAAGCTCAGGTATCTCAGGCAGCAATCAGAGCGAACACTCCTTGTAAGACTGAGTATTTCAGGCGGTTCTCTTCTGACCAGCTTATGATATTAAGAAAAGCAAACTTTATCTGTGCCTGTGTCTTTCTGTGTTCACAGTGTATCCAAATCCTCATTACAGTTCAATTAGTCTGGTTTTGAGCCTTTCAGATTTAGGATCACAGGATTAATGAAAAGAAAATGTGCGGGTAGCAATATCATTTCATATGGAGATAAGGAGAGACTGAGCATGAATGAGGATCTCAAGACATCTGAATAAAGAATTTCCTCATTCTGTCAGTGAAGTTTTATGGGACATGAAGGGAGGATTATGGGAATATTCATGACCAGATCAAGAGGCATAATGAGTTGATGTATGAACCAGCTTATCTTTTAGGTAAACATGGGGTAAATGGGAAATAGAATAACAATTCATGGCCCCTAGGCCTGTGAATTTTACTGTTCTAAGATGGAAACAAGGGTTTAGTTACAGTTATTCTTCATTGATTTAATTTGATTTTTGATCAGTGTTTAACGGGTGCTGGAAGAATCGTATATTTGTAACTTCAGGTCTGCATTAGAAGTACCAAAAGAGCACATCATCTTTATAGACTCCAGTGTCATCAATATGTATATTTAAACTTCTGCAGTACTGCGTAATAAGTGTGTAGCACTTTAACAGCCTTCTGTGACATGGGAGCATTGTATAACAAGTGCTTGGGTAGTTCAACTGGTTACAAAAGTAACCTGCTAGCAAGCTGAATGCTTTTTATCTGTGGTTTACTTGTCCGTGGAAAAACACAGTTTCACAAAACATAAGAGTGACAGGTCACTTTTTGTCTACCCCTAAATTTACTTTTGTAATTAGTATTGTTATCCAAAACTCAAATGATTTTCTGGGTTTGGCATGTTGATAAACTTTCCTCAAAACAGAATGTACTGTAATGTACAAGTGTAAATGACCAATAATTTGAGCTAGGTGTCAGTCAAACCCATAAAAACGTGAGTGCAGAGCTTGTGCATTTCACAGAGGTGAGAACTTCCCTAAAGGTGGGTAACATCTGATACTTGAATTGTAAGAATTAATTGTTGTTCCATATGCAACGTCATCTGGTGCTGATGAAACTGTAGGCAGTTGTCCCAGAACTGCAGACCCTGCCCTTGCACTCCTCTATTAGAAGAGTTCTGTCCAGGCACTTCTGTTTACTAGTTTATTAAGATTAGTGTTGTGTAAATGCATAACTCTGCCACCAGCCTATTTCAGAAGTAAAGCAACCCAGCAAGCTGCTGCTCTGTGCTGCAGAATGGACTTGCAGGAGAGGGTTACAGGTTGCCTGGGGTCTGCTGCTGCAAGAGGCTTTACTAGGGCTAAAAATACAGGGCATAGCATGAAAAATTGCAGCTATTTGGCAGTCATTGTAACTGTTCTTTTTTAAGAATAGCCAGCATATTATTTCAAAGTATTAAATTACCTCAAGACTTCATAATTATTACAGTTAAGTAATCATTTCAATTCAGTCCAAGTATAAAAATTAATAAAGTGCTCATAATATGCAGTCAATTTTAGTATGCCTGTTCTCTGAGCAAACACAGCTGATTCAGTATATTTTGGTGGAATACATATTTGCTATCCTGTTATTTTAATATGCCTTAATCAGAAAATTAGAATAGATTTGTTGGCACAAACCTTCTTTTAAGGGTGAAATAATAATTATAGGTTTTTGCTGATGCTATTAATTTTCAGGACTGGAATATTTCATTAGCAAGAGATGGAGAAAGGAAAATATTTGCATTTAATGCTGCTACGTCTGCCTACTTTCACTGGGTCTAATGACTTGATCAATGCAAAGAACACACTTGGGAAAACATGTAGGAATTGGGAAAAAAAGTGCCACAGAAAGCACAACATAAAGAGATCTTCTGGGTCATGAGATCTAATCTCCAGTTATCACTGGCAACTGCTGCTCATTTTGGGGAGTGAGGTCCAGGATTAGTAATTTCTAAAACCATAATCATTGTAGAATGTTTTGGGTGGTAAGGGGTCGTAAAGATCATCTTGTTCCAACCTCCCTGCCACAGTCAGGAGCACCTTCCTCTTGACCAAAGCACCATCCAGCTTGTGATGTGGTCAAAAAATATGTTAATGTTGTCTGAAACAGCAGAACATTATTTCAAAGGGTAATTTTGTAAACATTCATAGAGCAACAGTATTGGAAGGCAAGCTAATTAGTTGTCTAAGTAAATGCAATAGAAATAACATTTTCCTTACACTAGAAATTTATATACAGACATGCAATGCCTATCCTTTTTTTCATTTAAGAAGTTAGTGATGAAAACAGTTTGCATGTGCTCAGTAAAGAGAAGTGACCATGGGACTACCTTTTTTCTTCATTGACAGCTTTCAAAGATTCTGCTGAACGGAGTAAGAATTTATTTTTTTCACCTGGTAAAAATCAGCTAATGCTGTTTCTTAATTTCCAGGGTACAGCTTTTGCCCTCACACTGATTGTAATCTTCCTTTAATATCAAAGTACTTTAAAAGGAAAAAAAATGATCTGAAGTTCAGGTTCTTTGGTGTTTTCTTTAGGACTTAGAGTGTGATTCAACTTCACTGTACTTCTGTGTTTGTAGTTAAGCACCACTGGGCAAGGGCACACTGAAGTGTTGAAAGTCTCAGTGGCTTGCCCTTCATCACCTAAGAATTGCAAGATAAAGCTAGAAGCTTAAGGTTTCTTCATACTCATGCAGGCTATTTCCCATACTTTATTTCTAATGCTAACTAAAATTCTCTATTTCTGTTAGAACAGGACCGCAGGGGTTTGTTGAGTAGTTGTTATTATTGTTATTATCATTATTATTAACATTATTATTATTATTATTATTATTATTATTATTTCCTTAAAATAGATTTTATGTCTGTTTTTGGGACTGTAATTTTGTTAGACTAAATTTTCAGTTCCTGTAGCTGTGTTTGAGTGTTCTCTTTGGAGATCATTTTTTTCCACTCATGCTTACATATCCCATTTAAAGCTGATTTATTTTTTCTTTCTGTTTTGCTGTTACTTCAGCTCAGCAAAGCAAGTTTGTAACATATGGTATTGCTAAAGAGAAGAAAACATTAATACAAGGTTTTTTAAAAAAGCTCAAACTCTGTATCTCATACAAGGGAACATACGGCTTTAATCCAATAGTATTTTTAGCTTGGAAAAAAAATATTTGTGTTTATGCTCATCTAACTTATTTTTGTCTGTCCTATTGCTCTCCCTCTGTTCCTTCATATTTCTGAAGTGTGTGTTTTTCATGGCTATAATCACACACAGAAGAAGCTTCAAATGAGGATGTGGTGAGAGAGAAGCAGGAAATCTCACAGGCTTTGGTTTCCAGCTATGTTCTAAATCTTGCTTCATAAGTAATTTAATAAATCAAATAGGTTATATGATGACAAGTGATGTATGGAATTGAGAAAAGAGTGGAAAAATGCCTAAACCCCCGGATTTTTCCCAATCAATTTTGCCTTTTCATTCTTAGTAATTATTTGTAGTTGTGGTCGTGTTTTGGTAGAGAAATAAACTCCCAGCTTTAGTTTTTATATAAAATGAGATTCTGCCCACATCCATCTGGTTACTACTGAAATGCAAGGAAATAAAATGCAAGTTCTAAACATTCTTAATATTGTGTGTGCCCTTTTGAGGAGGTGTCTTGAATACTGACATGTGGTTCCCTGAAATTCTCCAGGGTGAAAGGGCATTAGCTTTCAGCTCTGTTTAGAATGATTGCTTGTTACACTTGCTGTGGAGAATGAGGATATTTGGTTAAAGACAAAAGGGGTTAGTGGGCATTATTTAAAAGCCAATAACTCCGTGCATGTAGCAAGTATACAGTAGTTCTGCTGTGCATGATCTGATGGAAATTTCCGTCGATGTTTCTAGTATTGGATTCCTTCAGTAAATTTTTGAATTACTAAATTAGCATGATAATGATAAAATATGCTTGTAGGAGTTCTTTGAACGGGACAGGGTTTCATTTTTTCTGATGAAGAAAAATGTTGTTAACCTATGTAGTTAAGAAACAAAATACATAGGGTAATATTGATAACAGTATTAATTCTTGTTCATGTTCGCATGTTTTTGTTCATGATTTTTGTGTGGGTTTTTTTCTTTTTGTACCTGTCCTCAGATACTTATTAGTAATAGGTATTTTAAGGGTGATCTTTTTAATTCCACCAGAAAAAGTTCGAGAAATCCAGGAGAAACTTGAAGCCTTCATAGAAGCCCTCCATCAAGAAAAGTAGATTGTTCAAGCAGGTAAACATGTTTAGATCATAAAAAGATTCCTACAATTGTCTCATTGTTCTGTATAAAATTATTGTCCATCTCATTTAAATGCATGTTTTCTTATAGACTTTGTGAAAATTCCTATTTGTTTTACTCCATTGTCTGGCTGCTGCTGCTTCTTGATTCTAACCTGCAGAACTGGACTTGCATCTTTTACACTAGAAGCAGATATGAAATGTAGTAGAAATACAATGACTGGCTAGTCATTCAGGTATTATTAATCTCTCCAGGCTATTTGATTACTCTCAGTTCATTATTTTTATCTGTGTTAAGAGAAGAAAGCATAACTAGCTGGATTCAAAATTAAGGGTACACTTTTCTCTGAAAGCATTTTGGTTCTTTTGGGTTTGTTTAAAGACACTGTGTATTGTTAGCAAAAATATTTGCATGCAGGTAATTTCCAAATTTCTTCTGTATTAATTCTCAAATCCATAAGCCCAAATGCTGTCATGCATTTGTACATATTTTAAAATAATTGCCTTTTTGTTTCAACAGCAACTTTACTCAAGAATGCAGCATTCTCCAGGATACCTTGCACAAAGACTGATTTGAAATGGCTTTTGTGTCCCATTCTCTTTCCTATCTTTTGGGGAGCATCCTGAAATGTTGGAGGAGAAAGAAAATAATGTCTCGTGGGAAGTTCAGTTAAAATCCACCTGCTCGTTTAATTTTTGAAGCTACATGCACCGAAGAATCTGATTTGTGTATCAATGAGATAGCTTGGGAGCTTGCTGAAGTTGTACATTTAAGGGGTTTTTTTCCTGAAAGGGAAAAAAGCTTTTTATTTTTAGTATCTGTCTTGTATGGTAGAGCTGGATCATATTCATAAAATGATTTTATCTGTTGTCATTTTCTTGCCTGCAGATGATTCTGGAAGTTTGACATAACGTTTTAGTATTTGTATGTACATTAAAACGCCCTTCTAAGTTGCCTATCCTGTATTTGTTATGCTCTGTGCTGAAGCATTCGCTGATCACTGTGGTACAGATTGAAAAGCATGGTGTTGAGATCTTGAGAGAAGTTGTAGATTTTGTTAAACTCCTAAACTATTGCGAGATGTCATCCAAGCAATTCTTGCGCTGCTTTCAAGTGAAAGTACACACTGCTATTCAGTGACACCTTAAAAGGTTTAGGCTCAGGAAATAATATCAACAGCTGCTCTTTTTACCCATTCTTTCGTAATATATATTGTTACTCTTGAATTTCAGCCGATTACATTTCATTTCTGGGATTGCACAGACTCAGATTTCCTTGTTAACTCCTCCCTTCACCATAGGTACTGAGTAACTGGATCAAGTACGTGTGAAATGTAGAAAGATAGAATGTACAATTCCAACTTCCTAACTAAAAAAAAGAAAAAATATCATTAATTTAGTTTTTTCTAATAGGTAAGACCAAAATCACTTCTATAAGAATGTTATGCACATGGTCCTTCCACACCCACTTGATGTCTGTTATTCAGGATAGTAAAATTAGTAAGGAGCCTTTCTTCCACTGCCTTTCAGTTTTGCCATAGAAATGTTACTTCTGACAAATTTAAGCATGATGTAAGCTCTCTATCATAGGTGCCTGGTGGTTAATCACCACCACATTTCTCTGCCCACACTTTGCCACAAATTATCTGGATACACTTCTGAATACTTGTGTGGAAGAAGGTGTTAGGCCTAAAACAGTTTGTGTTGCAGTTGTCAGATTATGTACATTGAAAAACTGACCTAGAATTATTGTCCCTTTCGAAAAGGCAATTGGTGTTGATGTGTGGAAATGAAAAGAGAAGAATCTGAATGTTTTCCAACAGATACTGTTTTGGTTTGCTCTCAGAGTTAAGATGTTCCCCAAATGTTTGGACATAAAATACTCAGCTATGTGGACAAAAAGCTAACACAAAGCAATTCATAAAATTATGTTGAAAGGTAAAATATTTCAGGGTGATCTAACTGAATGTTTGGAGATTTTCTGTTTAAAATTAATTCCTGAAAATGAGTGTTTGAGAACCGAAAAATGAAAAAAATGAAAAAATGGCTTGTGTCATCATCTTTCTCTGAAGATAACTTCAGAGATGTAAGTTTGCACAATTTTGAAGGCAGACACCTTTGTGTATAGCAAGTGAAATAAGTCTGTACTTTGTAAAAAACCCAAACCAAACAAAGAAACAAACAAAAACTTTTGCCTTTACCTAGAGATCACTGTTTGAAACTTCTGTGTAATGTAAATGTTGCAAAATGTCGCATCCAGTGGCCCAATGTTCATTTCTTTTAGCGTGATGTTCCTATGGGTTTAGTTCCAAATTCTCTGTGCTGCTCATCTAAGACTTAGCATGATGTATTCCATGCAAACTAGGTATTTATTGAATAAAAATGTAACTGAAGGAATAATAAAATGTGGGTTTTGAACACGGTGCTATTGCACCTAATTAAGAAGTCACTTTGACCTTCTTTTTCTCATTTGTTAAATTGTGAACAAGTATACATTAATGATACCGGTATGTGTTAATAAGACTAAAATGTCTGATTCAGAAGTGCTGTGTCAGCACCAGGTTGGTGGTAACTGTACCAAGTGTTATCTTTTACTGTATAAATTAATGTACCCTTTATGTAATACACTTAGACAAAGGTGTCGTGTGAAAAATCATTATGTTGAAAGCTTCTCTCTTGGGAAGTTGAGGTAATGAACTGATATCCAGCATATAAATGAGGACTGTTAGATTCAGGTGCATTTAAAATAAACATGCTGACTGGGGCAATAGGTTTGAGAGTTAAAGAGCAGTCAGCTTAGCAACCTATGAATTCAGGAATACATATTTTTCTTTTTTTTCTTTCTTTCTCTTAGATGAAGAAAAATGTTACAAAATCAATTGAAAAAAAACCCTTATTCACTGGAAACTGATATTGAAGGTGTGGCAGATTTGCTCCACAGAGCTTGAATTGCAGACATGGGCATGTTAGGCTCAGTGGAGCATTATAGGTCTACATTTACTTGCTTTCAAGGTTAAACTAACCAAAAATCAACTTGACAAATAAGCGACAGGTAATTTATTCTTGTTTTTATAGGATTGTATGTAAAGGTTAGAGGACAGAGGCATTACTGCAAATTGTGCTTATTGTAATAGCTAGTTAGTAGAAATGGGCTTAAGTGCTATTAGTTGGCTACTTTAAATTTGCTCCTTGCAATGAGTATCTTACTAGATGATTAGCTGGAGTTATGTCAGGCAGCATGAGAAGGATGTGCTGAATATTGCAACAGTTTTGAGATAGAAAACAATTATTTGAACTGTCTGAAATTCTTGTGGTACTGAAAAGTATATTATTCCAAACTGGTTTGCACAAGTTCAGGATATTTTTCTGTATTATGTATTCTACCTTCAGATTCTGTATGAAAGAATTTATTGTAGGGAGCAACAACTAATCTGTAATTTCTGTGTTTTAGAGATTAGGGAGGGGACTCACCAAATGTAAACATTGTTATTCCATAAATGGATATTTCATTTCCAAGCATGTTCATAACTGTCATGTAGATATGCTAAGATATTTGTTTTTCATAAAACGAAACATTTATGAGCCGTGGTTTAAATACTAACGACCAAGGGGCCTTCTGACACTTCTTCATGAAAAAGATACAAATGGTGTCTTTTCAAAGGTCAAGAATTATTCCTTCTGAGTGGTTCTAGTAACCTCATCCTAAGTTATCAGACCATGAGGTGAAAATCTTGGACATATTTAAAAGTGTAAAAAGCAAGTGTAAAGTTAGAGGGTGAAAACATCAATGAAATTCTTGGTTATTTAAAATGTACTGGTGTGCTCTATTTCACCATCAAGGATACATTAATCTGTTTTTTTACTGAGTATGTTTGGAACCTAAGCTGAATTACGATGTAGTTCTAAGGCTAAAGTTTAGAGAATTTAATTTTCATTTATCTTAAATGTAATTGATTCTTAACAATTGTATTTTAAAAAATGCAAGAGATCTCATCATTTCAGGTGTGAAATGTTGAAATATGGGATCTCTAAATATGACTCGGGGCCCCTTGAGTCAGGTAGAACTCTGTTCTTGGTGGGATTTGGTACTGGAGGATGTGTGTGGGATGTGTTTTATGTCAGGGAAGGTGTTGCCATATGAACTGTCTCTGGTGATACTTCTGTGTTCTTGCGGAGTTGCAGCATGAGATGTTTTTTTGACTGTTTGGAATGTGTTTCTAGGTCCTGAGGTGCTTTAGGGAAATCTTGCAGCAATGCTTCCTCACACCAGTGGGATGTACAATGGTGCAGTTTACTCAGATACTGGGGTATCTCACAAGAACTTAGCATCCATAGCTGTCTGGAAAAACCTTACCATCTTAGTGACATACCATATCCAAGGAATCTTTTTGTTTTGTAATGTCAGTTTAGATCTCTTGGATCCTGTTCTGGTTTTTATTTAGTTCAGTAATCCATCTTCTCTTGCAGTAATCTTTACAGACCGTGATCAGTCACTTGCTAGTTTTTACTCAGACAAATAAAATGCATTGTAAAACCCTTGCAAGATAGGTCCTACATAGTCACATAACTCCTAAAGTTGTACGTTGTCACAAGTGCTGTAAGTTCTAGATGGCTGTAATCACAGACCTTTCACAGAATACAGCTGTTGTCAAGAATTTTTCAGTATAAAATGCTAAAGAGAAAGAATGGGAAGAAGCTGAAAGGGTACAGAGATTGTAATAATTGTTTATGCTGTGGTGCTAGAATGGAAAACCCATGCATACTTCTGTGTATACAAATCTTGCTTGCATCTGCCATCACCTCAGTGCTTCAGCACATCAGATGGTGAAATTATCCAGGCTGTTGTTCTGTACGTGCTGAAAATCGGAGACATGATTTTAGTTTTGTGACAGTTGTAGTGATTCAGGAAGCATTTGTGAAAGTACTGATGAAACAGTGCTAGAGCCAACCTCAAAAACTGTTCCAGAAACATTTCTGAAACTGACTCTTCAGTTTCTTGTGATTGGCTTTAGGTGCTGTTCTAGTGCCAATTCCAGAAATATTTCTAGTCCTATCTGCTGAAAAGCTGTTTACTGGACATAGCTGCAAACACTTGTGTGTTTGCTTTGCAGAACACATAGGAGAGTGTTTACTTGCTGCTCTTGGGAGTCTCCGAGAGGACTTCCAGAGCAGTGGCGATTTCCCAGTATGACTTTAAAATGGCTTTCTGAACTATCCTTGGTACTATCAACCAGCAGGATGAGCTTTGTTCAGGTTTTTCACGCAAAGGACAACAACAACATTTTTGAAGGTTAGTCAGAGTGGTGCAATAAGACCTCGCCCTTATACCATTCATTATATAGGGGAAGATGTGAAGTTTGAATTAAAAGAGTATTTTATTATAAGTTTTAGAACAGAAATAGCTTGAGTGTTATATCCTCTTTAACATTTTAGAGACTTTTTCAGGAAAGACCCAAGTGAGCATCACTGGACAGGACTGACAGCTGCCACATCCTTAGAACTGTAAAGGATAAGCACCTTTGTGCTCTATTACTATCAACCTTAGCATTTGGAATTGATGTAAACTCTACCTTGGACTGGATCTGCACATTCATGTTTCATAAAGGACCATCTCTTCCAGACTGCTGGAAAGCAGTAAATTGCACAACAAAAACCTCTTTAGATCTGGATATTATTTCACTACAGGAATCATAACTGAAGCCCATTTTCACTTCCATTTCAAGCAACTGCCCTCTCCTTGCCAGCCTCATGAAATAAGTACTAAGGTAACAGTATGCCCCCTATATTTAAGAATATTTGAAGCAGCATTTTGCCTCGTGTCCACAAGCCAATTGCCTTTGGCTTTTGATGTTTAGAGATGGAACATTCATTGCAGCCTTCCTTACAATGAGACTGTTCTGGTTCATGTGAAAATCAACATCCTTTTTTGTGTTGCTGCCTGACAGGATGCTACAATACTATTAGCATTTGCAAAGGGTTTGCTCCATCTAATAGTGCAACCCCCAGATCACAGGCTGCTCAGTTTGTGTTTCTCTATTATGTGAAAGACACAAAGAAGCTGAAGGCTGGCAAAGGCCTGTCAAATCTCGTAATGTAGCGAGCGACCCCAGAGCTTCATCCTGCTTTATATCATCCCTTGTTCCCCATCCCACCCCTTTCCTTGAATGGGCTCTGAGGTAGGTAAATGAATTCAGTGGTATGGTAGGCGGATGATTCCTTTCTGACCTTGTTCCTGTACCATTTGTTTCCAGGCTTGTTGGAGGGAAAAGGACATATCTAAACCTTTTGTTTCAAATAATTTTCTTGCAGATTGGGGAGTTAATGCAGACCTTGTCTGAACTCACCCGAGCAGAAAGTGTTCTGGGTACAAGTCATGACACGCTCGGTCCCTTGGAATTGCCAGATTAACGGAGAAGGCAGTCAATTGGAATTCTTTCACATTTAGCATTGCTTAAACACCTGGACACCTTTTTTTTTTCCCCAGTGTGCCCGTGTTTATATCCCCTGTCGTGCCTTGAAACATCTGTCTTAAGAGCAGCCAAGGAGCAAACAAAGAGTGACCTTTGAACAGCCCAGTGTTAGGTGTTTTAGTTGGGAAGGAGGTGAGGCTGAGGCAGAAACTGAGTACAGCACACACTAAACAACAGGGGGTTGCAAGGGTGTATTTTGGACCCATCTCTGAAATTGGCACACTGCTTCTTATAAGGAAGGCAATGATTTCCTGCATGCCAGGACTGCATTACTTGGGAATAATGAGACCTTTCACACCAGAGTTGCCTGAGTTCTGCGTCTGTGAAGATGCTTTTGTAAAAGGAAGGCCAGAGGAATGTGACTGGTAGTACAATATGAGGTGGAAGTACCACTATAGCTGTCCTTCAGTCAGAATTTGCCCTCTGCACTGTCAATATGATGATGTTTGGAGGGCTATTCATACCTCCTGAGTAATGGATTCCAAAGGTCTCAAACAGCACAAACTACAGAATCACAGAATATCCTGAGTTGGAAGGGACCCACAAGGATCATTGAAGTTCAACTCCTGGCCCTACAAAAATACTACTCTCTCCAATTCTTCATTGTACGTGGTAAGTTTGCAGTGTCTGAGGTGTTCAGTTCAACAGTTTCCACCTGCTTAGCCCAGCAGAATCCTAGTCAGAGGCCTGTTTATGCTTTGAGCCCATCACTTTGTGTTGCAAGTATCCTTGACTAAAGACTTCCACAAAATAGGCATTGGGACAAATCTGTAAGCACATCTGACTTCAGAGTTGATAGGAAAGACAGAGGCATAAAGGGGATGACTGAGGATGGTCATACCCCAGGTTGCCTTAAAAAATGTCAATGATTTTATGTTGGTAGACTGTAGCTTGAATGTGCAAACATAAGGGATGTTACCTATCACATCAATGCCTATGCATATTAACATGTTTGCAGCAGGCAGTTATAAACTACGTAAGAGTGACGTGTTATGGAGTAAGTACTTACTAAGCTTGAAAAGCAAACATCCACATCCTGCCCAGATTCAGGGCATCCCCAAAACAAACTCTGCTCATGCTTCATAAGAGATTCCTCTGTGGTATGTTTGTATATCAGGTGAACGATGAGTTCATCTAACAGTTGTAATCTCAGACCCACCTAAACTGAAAGTTATTTGCATGTGCAAACTATTTTGTAATTTAGGACTAATTATGGACTAAATGTTTAATCCAAATGGAACAGCATCACTGCTCTTCCACTCCTTCCTGGATTTCATGCTAAAACACTTTATGCTTTCAGAAGATTCCAGTACTGCTGATGTATAGCTTTGTGTGAGGCCTTGCCTACTATCTCAGAAGCAAGACCAGCAGGAATATTATCTGTATAAGGCCCTTCAAAAATACATGTAAATAACTAAAAATTTTTTAAATCCTCCAACAATAATCATGAAGGCAATGTTATCCCTTTTGTTCTTATTGTATAGTACCTCTGCTCTTACCAATGATCAGAAGACTAGTTTTTATCTGGACTTTTATCTGGAAGCTCTGATCAATTAGATCTTTTTGCAGAAAAGCATTTTTTAAGCTATTAAATGTTTCTTTCATGACCCAAGATTCATTACCACTGGATACTACTGCTATAAGGAAAGTAAGAGCTTCCCTTTCGAAAACTTTTTTTCCTCCTGTCAGTTTATGCATAGTCCATCCCTTCAGCTGAAGAAGATAACACGTCCTTTTCAGAAAAAGAAAATAATTTGCCATTGCCTAGTGCCTGAAAATTGGAATTCCACAAAGCTTATGGAAGTACAGCTAGCCATAGGTTATCTGGTGAAGGTTTATTTCTGGACACTGCTTTGTTGCATGTTTTTGCATACCCTGTTTGCTTTCCCTGCCAGCACAACCTCCTTCCCTGTCTTCCTCTGCCCTATGGCCATGCAAATTATACCCACACCAGGTGACATTCTCTGGCCTGTGAGGTGCTCAAATCAAACGCTTAAAATAATCTGTCTTGAAAATCTATGAAAATATATTGTAAAATTGCTCTGTCTACTACTGCTCCTGTCCCCTTTCAGTTTTGTTTCTGTTGTCTTGGTTTTAGCTACAGGCACGTATCACATTTTATAAATACACCTGTATCTCAACATTTATATTATGTATGCATGTCTATGCAAGAAAAAAACCACGCTGACTGCTTCAGAAATCGTGACTTGCTGACTGATCTCTGCATAGCCCAAAACAGGGTTTATCTAATCTAGTCTGAAAGACAAATGCCATTAGTAGCTGAGTAACAGAGTAAGAAACATTGGAGAGTAGTTTGTTGCAAGAGGCTGTTTTCATAAGGAAACAAGGGAATATTATACCACTTGCTGAAGCTTAGAGCAACTCCCAGATCCTCACTGAAATCAAGCTCTGTGATGAAAAGGCCTGTAGCCTGTTGGGCCAAGAGATGGGGATTATGAGAATATTCATGACTCCTGAGAATCAGCAGGTGAGACCTAATGCACACTATTGCCCCTCACCCCTTTCCCCAGCTCATCCTTTTGGTAAACAGCACATAAAGGCAGGGTTCCCAGAGTGACTGAACTCAGTTCCTGATCCTTTTTTTTTTCCTCCTCTTTTTTTCGCCTCCATTCTTTATAAAAAAGATTGCAGTGGTTTTGCCACTTGTCCCAAGGAGAAGCACAGAATCTTCTTTTCATTTCTAAAAAGCAACTGTGTGGCCAAACCAGAAGTCTTGTGACATTACTTAAGAAAGCAGAATGGTATCTTAGCATCCAAGGCCTCTTTTAAAACTTATTGAAAAGCCTTTCTGAGAGATGGGTAAGCTGGAAAGGAATCTCTGTGACATATGTGCATTGTCTTAGAAAAGCATGGGTTGAAGCTAACTGGTGGGCCTCTGCCTTTAATATACTGGGTATTTGTCATGCCTGTTTTGGTGTGCTTGCTAGTCAGCAAACACCCAGTGTACAGAATCCATGCAGTTGGAAGCAGTTGCAGTGTGTGATTGATGCAGGACACTGTTATAGGCCAGTGAGTGGAGGGGGATGCTCTGTGAAAGGGAGACTCCTTGGACAAGGTGGGGAAAGGTATTTGGCCAGCTTTTCTCCAGTGCAGCATAAAGGCACAGTCTATACCAGATTTCACCAATCGAGGTTTTGTAAAATCATCTCACTCTGGTGTGGGTGAAGAGGGATTCTCATGAATGCTGATCCTGTCCTGATTCTGACAGATTTTACCTGCAGGCATGAAATTGCATGTTCAGCCTGGTAGGGTAGAGATGCTTCTCAGCTCCCTGTAGTTGAAGTCTAAGTGTTGTCATCCCTTTGAAGCCTGAAACAGTGACTGCAGTAAACAGAGGAAACTATGCTAGATCTTTGCTTTAACTCAGTGTTGTTGCATGCTTTTTCTCTGCAGGAATATGTCAGCCCATTCTACTGGTTTGTGACTCTCTTGTGCATGGATTTCAGCTGTAGATCAGTGATTTGGCAGTGGGAGGTGTCACAGTGACAGCAAGCGAAGGACATTTAGTCTGCTGTCAGCCTCAGGTCTGTGCCACTTAGCCAGGACTGGGTGCAGCTGGAGTACTAATCCTCCCTATATGTGCCCTGGTGTATGACAAGGGCAGGCACTTTTCCAGGTCCATCAGCCTTCCCCGCAGGCATAGCCAGCTCAAGCCTTTCTGGCTGTGCTGAAGCAGGTGATTGAACGGAATTATGGTTTGGTAAAAATGTACCATCATGCCAACATTTGCTGTAGCCTAATGCTTGCAGGACATCTGTCAATGAAACCAGACTGATCATTCTGTGTTAAGGCAAAGGGAACATCTTTTTTAAGGTTTTCAGCCTTTCCAGGAAGGATGGTTACAGCATGTTAAATCCCTCTTGGAATTTCAGTCTGCAGGAGCTGTAGTACTTGGCTCTGACAAAACTGTTTTTACACTTGCTTTCAAAGTGTCTCAGCATAAGGATGTTTGTTTGTTGTATCCCAGTGACAGCATCCAAACAAGACTTCAACAGTTCTTTTGTTAATCTGAATGTAACTAATAACACTTAGTTCTGTAGCTGGAATTTGGTCCCCAGCAATTGAAACTGAACTGCTGTCTGCTCAATATAGTTTTTCTAGTAACTGATGCATCTAGGTCAACAAACTGACAGGCATTGCTCATTTTACTGCTTGGCAAATATTGAACTAAAGTCTTCAGCACTGTAACACTGTTGACAATTGCAGGATAAAAGCATTGTCCTCTTTTGTTACCATGAAGTGCATCTTCACGTCTGATTCTGGCATAACACACTTGGTAAACAGCAAGGGATGTTGTGCTTTGGAGTCCCAAGTGTTTGCTCTGACAATACAAACTTACTGCCTGCTCTCTAAAACCAAACATCTGTCCCTGCCATGGTTACTTCAAACTGATATTGAAACAAGCCACTCTCTTCCTGAAAACACTGGAGGGTGACGGCATGACTGCTGTTGAAGGAGCTCTTTTCTCTTTTTGAAAGCTATCTGTACCACCCTGCTTTATTATATTGCAGTTCTATGTTGAGGAGCCCATACTAGGTTCAAGAGTCTGAAAGTGAAAAATAATACTTGACAGAAAAAACCACTGTGGACTTGTGCAGTTAACACTAGTCTCACTGGAAGGGAGATGCTATGTTGCAAGTCCACTATCAGTTCTTTCTTTTCCAGGAGAGCATTTTAGAAGAGACAAAAGAGTAATCAGCCAAAATGCAGCTGAAAAAATTCCATCATATGCATCCTGTTACCTGAGACCTGAGCAGAGCACTGCTCCTTGCCTCTTCCCTCTCTCCAAAATTAAACCTCTCCATGACTACTGTGAGGTCCAGGGTCATTTGCATCCCAGCACCCATACATTCAGTCCATGGTCTCTCCCTCCTGCTTTTCTAGCATGTCTGGTTTACGTATTTGCTAACATGAGTAATTCCTCTGGATCAGACTGGAGTAATTCAGCTGTGTGTGATCCAGTGGGGACATGCCCCAGAAGAACAGTGTCATTCACAATGATTTTGTTCCCTGCTATCTTTGGTCTTTTTTCACTACAGCTTTGTAATTTATTTCATATTTAGGTTAAGGGTGAAGATTAAAGCAGATCTGCCCTTCCTTTGCTTCACATCCACACTTTCACCTACAGTTTGTTTTACATGTGAAGTGCATGGAATGTTTCTTTAGGCCAGCTTGCAAACTATAATGGTAACCTCTATCACAATGAATCTGTTTGAAAAGAGTACAGCTGCACATCTGCAGTTATGATATTACATATGAACATTAGCTTCAACACTGATCAGAGGTGAATCTGCAAGAAAGAGCATTTGCAGCCAGTTGGACCCTGCTGCTCTAAACTGGTGCCCACCAGCTTGCAGGATTGGTATCCTCCACAGAAGTATGAAAAATTAATCCACAGCTTTTTATATCCTTGACGGAGACACAGATACTGACAGCATGTGCTGTTTATTGCCTTTTTGCATTGAACTACTGGTGCTTCCTTTTCCTTTGTGTTTAAGGAAAAAAACCCACCAGCTTTGCCTTTGGGGTTAATGCAGTTACATGCTAAAAAGAAGTCTAAGGTCATAGAAAAAAGTAAGAGGCCAGCATGGATTTCACTACCAGGTGCTGAGATGGGACAAGTCCTGTGACCTACTGTTCCCATTTTGTAATGTTGCAGACTTGGGTCACTCGGAGCTGAATGGAATGAGAGATGGGATTGTAATTGTGTTCCCAGCAAAAAGGGAGAGGCAAAGCTGCACGCTTCAGGAAAATGCCATCGTAATTCTTCCTACATTAGTTCAGAGTTCGTTGATCATGAGGCTGGAAGCCTTTGTGGCTGATGTCAAGTGACTGCTTTTGGGTATGATTCACCTATTGTCCATAAGGCTCCTTTTACCGAAAAGCAGCTGGTGAAGCCTCTATTTCCCCTAAACAAAACTGTCTTGAACTTCCAGGGGAGAACAAGGCCTTCACTGTGCTGGCCTTGACTGAAATCCCAGCCAGGAGGGAGAAGTCAGACCTGTTTCTTGCTTTTGCAAAAGCAAGCTTTCCCCCTCCCCCCCCAGCAATAGCTCTGAAGTGGACAAAGAATGCAGCCATCAGCCCTGTGAGAGAGATGAGCCTGTCCATCCCATAAAGCTGCAGTATTTTTGTGTCCACCTGCAAATGTGGATGGCAGAAGTGGCTTCTGTTCTGGCCAAGCCAGCCAAAGCTGGGTGCAGCAGAAGTTGATTTTCCAGCTGCTACCCAGTTCTGGTGTCTGGGTTTTTCACAAGTTCAAAGCTCATTTTTATACAATAAGACCAGCTCATGTGATTTTTGCTTTTAGATTACGTACATGCACTCAATCCTAGGAATGAGGCTTGCAACTAACTTGCGGATCCTGGCTTCCCTGCTGAAGCAAGCAGTTCCCAGAAAGGCTCAGCCAGAGCTTGCGGGCTATTCGGGTGCTGGAACCAGAGGGGGAAAGGACAGCCTGGTACATGAGTAAAGACAGTAGTGAGTTCATGTGGGCAGGGGAACTGCAGCCTTCTGATGAATAAGCTGGGCTCTGTGTGAGACAGCATCTTCCAGCTTCCCTCCCTGCAGGAGCTCATCAGGCCAAACACAGCTGGCAGCAGCCCTGCACCCTGCTGAGGCTTTGGAGTAGGACTTATTGCGTGATTACAGTGATGTGAAGTCCAGTTCCAAAGTAAAGAAGCTCCAGAGATTCTCAGCATTTTTACTCTATATTCAACAGCAACAAAGAAATTGTCTGGAACCAACCAACCAGCAGAAGAAATTTTATCATGAACAGTTACATGTTGGTAATGGTTCTTTCAGCCACTGATAAACAGAAATTTATAATGAAGATGAACCAAACAGTCTTTAAGTAGCCTCCATCAACTCCACCTCACAAAAAGTGGAAACCTGCATTGAGCCATATTCAGAGTCTAGTGCAAGCATTCAGCTTGGAACTGTTGGCTGCAATGGTTTTTACCTGCACAATTAATTTTAGGATGAAAATAATGCCTGTATAAGACCTTTTATCTCTCAAAAATGTTCATTTAGGGAGCTCCAAATTGCATGGTAGGAGAGTTTTCCCAGAATTTGTCAGGTTCATTGGGCCTGATAATTTTCGAATAAATGCTAATGTGAAAATTGCTTTCTGATTTAAGGAAATATTCACAGAGCAAAGGCTTCAGTGTGACATGAACTGAATACTTCCTGGAGTTTATGAACATCTGATCCTAGACATTATCAGAAACACTGCTCAAATTCAGCAAAGTAAAACTACAACTCATTTCCAGCCAGGGAGAAACAGGTTTGGATAGAGCAGAGGAGCTGCCTTGAGCAGACAGACCTGCAGAGAGAAGAGAATGGGCATGGTATGCCACACTGCACACTCACATAGGGCTATTCCGGGCCCAACAAAGCCCTGGAAGAAACTATTGTGTTTTAATTGTGCAAACCCACGTGGCTGATGAGAAGTACAAGGGTGGCTTTTTTGCTTCTTAGAATTCTAAAACTAGTGCTTTGCTACAGCCTTTTTCTTTGGAAATGCCTCATGGTTGAAATATGCTGTGTCTGAAATCCCCTGTTTCCAAGTCCTTCTGGAAATAGCTTTCCTGTATCTAGGGCTTAATTTGTAGTCAAGAGACAAAAGGATCTCCTTGAAATCACATCATGTTAGGTGACAGAGGACTGATAGGGTGTGCAAAGCCTAAGTCAAAAACCTTTTGGGAGAAGTATGGCATAAATTCCCGAGAGTTTGTGTATTTCCTTTTCTTGTCAGTAATTTTGCCAGTATTCCGGTTTTCAGGTCCCCCAGAATGTCATTCCTGTTAGGTACGTTTTGCTCCTGGGATAGTGCTGTGAACTTTGCTTGCAATTACTTTAATGAGGAACAAGGGCAGAATTAACTCAGAAAAGATTACACTAGTCAAACACCCACATGCAAAACTTCAGGCTTTAGGTGATAATGAAGAAAACAGGGTTAACCAGTGAGAGGTATAACTTTTCTAGTAAACATTTTCAAGATAACACACATTGGTTTCATTTATGATAAGCTGAAAACAGACCTGTTAGGTCTAAGATAGGTGAGTTGTTTGCCTGGTCAAAAGGAGATTCTGAGGTATAATGTATACCAATGATCATCTGGTCTCTTTCTGTCAACATTAATCTTGGATTTTCAGAGTTGTTTGATATTGCTTGGGTGGGGTCCTCTGATTTAAATTAAGTTTTTCCTGCTATTTGTTTCCACTGACACCGGAAATCAAAGGAGTTCAGCAGCCCTTGGCATGAAATATTTGAGCCAGACTCAGCTTTTGTGCTTTTCTTTCTTGATTTTTTGTTTTTACAAGGCCATTTTCCAAGATTTGATTTTCCAATATGATTTCCATATTTCCAAGATAAATATTTCATGAAGAAAAGTATTTCTACATTTGTTATTTTTTCCTTATTTTCTTATAACAGATTATCCTGGGGAATTTAGAGATGTCAGGGAGCAAATAAAAATCCATTACCTGCTTGTAAGCAGTTTGTTACAGGTGTTTCAATTGCTACTGCTTGGTATTTCTATGTGGTAGGACCAGAATGGGTCACTGTGATCATCTACATCAAACTTCTAACTTCTGCTGGGCTAAAGGACACTTGCAATAAAGAAGCATCGAGAGCTCATGTAACAATCCTCCATGATGGATCTTGTCACCAGATAAGTTTGCTAAGCTTATTACTGTAAACATCACCACCCTACTTTGACTAAGTTTATGCTGTAGTTTCTTGCACTGAGATCTAATTCTGCCTTTTATCTGATGAATCATGGTTGTCTTGAATTGGATGCGTTTTCCCAGAGTGTTATTTATGACTGGATGTTGAATTTAGAGATTAGTTATTCTGTTCCCTGCTAGCCTAAGCAAAGGTGTTGAAGCTGGGTTTGTAAGCCGACACTCCCAGCTTCAGCCAGAATACTTTGTGCTGTTGCTTTTCAATGCCCCGTGTTCTGTGCCTGCAGAGATGGTACCCTGCTTTGCTGATGGAAACTAAGAGCGGCTGAATGAGCCAAACATGCAAAAACAGCTCAGCAGTCCTGGCTGCTGCTCCTCCACTACCTGACCCCAGGCCCAAGGTCCTGGGCTGGAACTGGATCAGGGTTTTACATCTGTGTGGCCGTATCTGGCTGGTTGCCATCCCTTGTGGGAGAGGCCTTGCAGTGAGCACTCCCAAAGGCTGATGAGGTCTCCGGTGCAGTCCAAAAATCCTTTCTTAGAGCTAATGATTCCCCAAAGTCCCACCCTGGTCATCTGAGGGTGACTGGCAGTCGAGCCCTTTTCATCTTTGACTTTTTAAACCCAGCTTGCGGGGTCTGGCAGAACTTTAGATCACTTTGCTTTTCATTTGGCATTAGCCCACTTGAAGGAGGAAAGTTTATGCCTGGAAACAGTTGGTCGAGTCTGAAAGTAGAAAATATTAAATCCAGGCATGGAGAGCTCTTAAAAGAGCAGGAATTTCATGGAAATAAAACAGTCTAGTCTATTAAGTTCCTCTCATGGACTTTTATGAGGACAATTATTAATATTGTTGAAAATTATACTCATGAAATGTGTTAATGGGAACTGTGCTGGATGCTGCCAGAAAAACTGCAACCTTTACAGCTCATTTGGAGACAGAAATATTCGGCAAAGTAGCCTACAGGGCGCAAAGGTTCGCGTGGTGCTGGCTTAGACTAACTTAACATATGCCCTCTGTAGCCCTGTTATTGTCCAAAACCTAATGCTCATAATAAAAGAGAGGAAAATTGGACCCCAAGTGGCAAGGATTGTAAGCCCTTGGAATTCTCCTAATCAGAGATATTCAGCTATTTTTAGTTCATAATGTTTAGTCAAATAGCAACAATGATTTTTCTTCTTTTTTCCAACTCAGCTGCACGGTGTGTTGGAGGGGGTCTCGATGGCCTGTGACCTTGCCTTTATCTGTCAGTCTGTCACCACTGGTCTTCAAAGTGCAGCTTAAAGGATCTGAGGCTTCTGTGTGGCCTTGATGTGATCTGCTTTCCTGGTAAAGTTTTTCATTAGCGGGTGCTTTTTTAAGCTGGTTGGAACTTGCTTTGCTTGCTCTGTGGGATGTTACTGGCTCGGGGGCTCTCCTGACCCCCACAACCAGGTTTAATAACCCTGCACGGCCTGTATTTGCAAGCATTGTGTGTATGGTGGATGCTGCGTCTGCACAGTGGATGCTGCTTCCTGCCCCATTGAGAAGGCTCTTTCTTTTCTCCTCCTGCCTCCGAAATCTCCATCAAAGACTCTCAAAAGCAGAAATATTTTGTGAAGTACAGTTGGTTAGATACAGTGACTGAGCAACAAGCCCATCCATCTGTACAGTGCTTACCCACCTGCTAAGGGTACTGCCCTTCCCTCCATCCTAGATCCTTATGGCTGCTGTGCCAGCCATATATTTCCTTTTCTCTGAATCTTAGGGAGAGAACATACCTAACAAAAGAGCAGTCATGCTGCATCAGACCACTGGTCTGGGTAGCCCAGTATCCTGTCTCCAACTTTAGCCAGCAGCACATGCCTAGGGTAGAGTGAAAAATAGGACAAGTGTGCATGATACTTTGGTGTGGTCTGCCAGCAACTCGTGGTTGGGAGCTTTTTGAGCCAGAGCTGTTGTCTATGTATTCAATATAACTTAACAAAAGACAAAAAATATTCTGGGGACATGCAGTTCACTTATGTGATCCCTGCATTTGAGTGGCTTTTTGTGGACACCTGGAAGCAATTACTGGTGATGCTAAAAGACCTGTCTTGATTACCAGAAGAAATTATTTATACATCCATGGCTAGAGTAAAGGTGTTGGGTGCCTCTGTGCAAAACGATTGGAAGGGCTGAGTGTGAAAAAACTTCATCACAGCTGTGGCGGGCTCTGAGGGACACTGACCTTTCACTACTGTGGCAGGGGGGACTGGCTGGTTCCCCTCAGAGGAACAGTGTGTTCAGCAAAGATTCTTTCTTCCTGCAGCACAAAGGCAGACAGCCAGTCCAGTGTCTTTGACCCTCAGTAAACAGGTGGGACAGCAGGGACTGATTGACTGGTGTCCCTGCTCAGCAGGCTCCCCAGAAATTCAACTTCAGCTTTTTTGTTTAGACTGTATTTGGTCTCAGCCCATTGGGGATCCTGTGGAGCACTTCTGGAGAAGTCCGGCCTGGTTACTGTGCATTGGTGTGGGGAGATGCAGCCCCTACCTGTAAAAAAGCAGGCTGGGCCCCCTCTATTGCAGAGCTAGCCATTGACATGCAGCAGCTCTTTACTCCCAATTCCAGCAAAAGGGTCTGACAAACACTAAATCCGAGGGATGGGAAGAAGGAGTCTCCAAAATGTTTGGTTTGCTGTAGTGCAGTCTATAAGGGGCAGGCCAGAGCAATTACCAGCATGCACAAGATGCCTGCTATGTTGCTTGGAGTGTTTTTCTTTACTACGTGTCAATACAAACCTAGAGCCATTTTTCAGAGTTTGCCAATGGCTATAATTGAAAAGGCATGAATTGCTCTCAAGAGATTCCCCACTGCTCTGCATTATTATCTACTGGATGGCAGCTCTATAGGCCATGTATCATTTTTTTCAAATAACCAGTTAATTACTAAATAAAACAACCTAGCTTTCAAGCTGATTAGCCCAGATTAATGACCAGCAGCATGTTTCACTCTCCTCAACAATTTATCATGGAAAAGAACTATGTCTTTAATGATTTAGGTACCTGGTCTATTGAGGCTTGCTCCAATCTGTACAGCCTCCAATTTGATTTAATTGCTCTTCTTAGTTTGTGACCTGGAAAAAAGCAAGTGACAGCTCCCATTAGTGAAGCCCAGCTTGCAACTTGCTTGCAGTGTTACAAAGGCTCACTGGGTGTCTTTCTCTGCTGACTTCATTAAGAAGATATATAGAGGTCAAGTGTCACTTTGGCACAGAACAAGTACCACGCCGTTTATCAGCTGAAACAGGTTGAATCAACCTGTGTATTTTATTTGACTTTATATTCATTCCTTTTTCCTTACTGTTTTTAAAAGTTGTTTTTAGAAGCTCCTTGTTTTGTTTAAGCTAAGATTGAATTTACAGACTGCCCTTAAAGGCATTAATTGCAGTTCATTTATTGTTACTTTGGCATGAAAACTTTGGCATTGCACTCCTCTACAGTTATTCAATAAAAGATCTTTTGTTATAAGGGCTTATTCAGGGCCCTTGAGTTTGCTTCCTAATTAATATTAGACTTCCTCGCAGTTGTGCTCTGGAGTACAAATGCTCACTTCCCAAGGATGTTGCTGCAAAGGCACATTGAATGTGTCTTTAAGTGCATCCTGAATTACTGACTTATTATTGGGCAAATCCCCGAAGTCTTCACTTAGCCAAAACTCCCACTTAAGACAATGGGCCCATGGAGTTGTCTCATCATTAACCAAGCTCCAGCAGTTGTCTGGCACTCAGTGAACTGAGTCATGGTCACTGCCCCTGAGAGTTTACCATCCACATTAGAGACAAAGCCTAGACAAGGCTGAGAAGATAATGAAGCAGCATGAGCTGGAGCTGGGCTCCCAGAGCCGTCGTTGCACTTTGCTCCCAAGGTGTTTCTAAAGGGGCAGAGGGACCAGTGCTAATGCCACTGGTCACTGTAGTGCTGTGAAAGGCACATTTTGGTGTGAGCTGTTGCTAACGTGCTCTTCTCTTGTGCTTTTCAGCAGAGGCCAAAACAGATTAAGTCCTTTCTATGTCCTCTCTTTCTAAGGAGATTTGCGGCCCTCTTAAACTGGGAGCTACTGTCCACTGAAAGGCATTGCTTTGCACTGTTCTATCCCGGGATTTTCCAATCTGAGGGGAAGTTACTTTCTGGCTGACCTTCTCTAAGGTTTTTAATCCCTGGGGTTAAATTGCCTGGTGGCAAGGTTAGAACAAGACCATCACAAACGCTTGGATAAATGTTTGTGTGGTACCAGATAGTCCCTAACTGCAACTCCCTGATACTGAGTGTGCAAGTCACCAGGCAGTGACCTGGAGAAAGCTCTCCTGCAAGGAAGACACGGCCACTTTGTCAGTAAGACTGGGTCAAGTGGCAGGAGCACATCCTGCACATATCGAGGCAGACTCTGTGGTGCTGGTCACCCAGGAGGGCCAAGGGGAGAAACTTAGAGGAAGAAGAGGTACTGATGGGCTGGTGAGGTGGAAAAGAGTTTGGAGAGAGCACCGGCTGTGGTTTGTGCCTAAGGAAACCACAGCAAGGTGGGAAAGTGTTAAGTCTTTTCCCAGATAACTTGTTACTTTACTGGGAGGGGTAAGCAGGCTCACAGGGCAGCCACACAATCCAACTCCCCTTTTTTTTTTGCTATCAGGAGCAAAGCAGGCCTAAGAGGGGATGGCTGTGACTGCCTGACAAATTCACAGGGAGCTCAGACAAATCCAAAATTTTTGTTTCTTCCTTTTTACAGACAACTGTTATTGCTAATCCTTTTTGAAAGAAAGCAGTATCTCAGGGAAAGGTGGATGGGATTGATTGGTACCAGTGTGAGCATCATTATCAGTGTCTCTGTCCTGTGTTGAGTGTACAGTAAAGATTCCTGCCAAGCCTGCTAGAAAGCTCTGAAAGTCCAGGGACCCTTTGATCTACCCTCAGTACAAGCCTTATTACTGCTGTGTGCCCTCACTGCTGTCCTGCGTGTACACTGGAATACCATTGCTAGAGAGGGGACTCTTGTCACTACAAAAATATCCCTTGTGAAGAAGTACAAAATTCATTTCATTTCATAGAGGCCTTTCCACTACTTGTGACAAAAAATATGATACAAGGTACTGAGAACAACAAGGGAAAACTGTGGTCTGTGTAGCAGGATAACTCCCTGCAGAGAGCCTTGGAGCTGCTTTTGTGCCATTGATAGGGACAAGCATATATATCCCTATCCTGTGGCTGGATGACTCTAAGTATGGAATTTAATATAATTGAGCAATTCAGGGTTACTGGTTTCTTTCCCAAGGTTGTACAGGAAATAACAACAAAATGTGATCAAGTTTCCAAGTTTTTCACCAATCTTCATTCCTGCAGATAGACACCCATATGTTCCTATAGTGTGGCCCAGTGCTGGAAAACATCAGGTCTGTTCCTGCAGAAAGTCCTTGTAGCTGCAGGAACCTCTCAAGCACTTCTCATTCCCCAGGGCTGTGCAGCAGGACAGGAGACCTGGACTAGAGGTGCTGGTGGCATTCACAGAGCTCAACAGCTCGTGGCTGTGTCTGATCTGGGTCTGTCTTAATCACTTCGCAACGGTCACAAAGCTCCGTCCCCCTGACCCCTTCCTTCACCCAATGCCCCCTGCTGCTTGAGCTATTTGATCAGAGCATGAACCCAGCTGTGAGTGAATGTGGGCAGGTGCAAAGCCCTTTCCTAATCCCCTGGCCATGCACCTGGGTTCCTGTGGTACACTTTGAACATGTGCCTCAGATCTTCATTTCGGGACGTAAGAACTGCTTCTCATCTGAGCAAGCCGCTGTCTTATGCATGCTTTTTGGGTTTTCCTAAAGCAGCCTAAAAATCTCCTAATCCTCCCTTTCTGCCTCATATTTCCTGCTGGTTGTGCTTTTGAGCCCTTGTGCACATTTTTGTCACAAGAGAAGGTGGGTGTTTGCTTTTGCAGAGAACATAGCTGCCGCCAGCTGACAGAAGAGATGTGTGACAGAGACAGTGCTGGTCCCAGCTGCTGATGTCTGCACCACTGGGGGGGTGAGGACTCACAAAAGGGATGCGTGAGGGCAACAAGTCACCTCCGTTGGCTGCGAGCATCTATCAGTGCTGAGCAGTACAAACCTCTCAAGGGAGAAAGAGAAGGGGAGATCTCTCCCACTTCGAGCCCTCTCCTGTTACTAATGGGGACAGGTCACAGCCATGGGAATAAGGCACGAGGCATTGATTCATTGAGCTTTTGCTTGTAATGCTGTAGATCTTCATTAATGTTCCCGGTTGTGCTTTCTGCTGTTCCCAGTGGGGCCACTTAATGACATAAAGAGCTTAACAAGGAGAAGCCTTGGTCACAGCTGAGGAGAAGGATCTGGTTTACTGCTGCCATGGGTTGTGCTGTTTATCACATGCAGTATCAGCCTCTAAATATTTCTTACCTTTGGGACTGAGAGAATTACTTTGCAGGGAAGGTTATCCAGTAAATCTGGCAGGGCAGAAACAAGAGACCAAGAAGGGAGCATCTCTTATGACAGTACTGGTCTCTAAAAGCTTTTGGCAGGTGTCTGGAGAGGGCTGTTTCCTATTATAAGCTACGATTGTGTATTGGCCATGGATATGAGGTCTTATGAGCCATGCAGTGGGGTTTTCTATTGCTGTGCTTTCCTATCTGTTCCACTCTCTCTCCTCAGGGAATCCCAGAGCTCCAGGCAAGAAGCTTCACATAATCACAGGATATGCTGAGTTGGAAGGGACCCAGAAAGATCATTGAGTTCAACTCCCAGCCCTGCACAGGACATCCCCAGGAGTCACACCATGTGCCTGAGAGGGTTGTCCAAGTGCTTCCTGAACTCTGTCAGGTTTGGTGCTGTGACCACTGCCCTGGGGAGACTGTTCAGTGCCCAGCCACCCTCTGGGTGAAGAACCTTTTCCTGAAATCCAACCTAAACCTCCCCTGACGTAACTTCAGGCCATCCCCTCAGGTCCTGTCACTGTCACCACAGAGAAGAGATCAGTGCCTGCCCCTCCTCTTCCCCTCACCAGGAAGTTGTAGCTGCAATGAGGTCTCCCCTCAGTCTCCTCTTCTCCAGGCTGAACAGACCAAGTGCCCTCAGCCGCTCCTCACACGGCTTCCCCTCCAGACCCTTCACTGTTTTCACTGCCCTCCTTTGGACACTCTCTCATAGTTTAATGTCTTTCTTACATTGTGGTGCCCAAAACTGCCCCCAGCACTCGAGGTGAGGCTGTCCCAGTGCAGAGCAGAGCAGGACAATCCCTCCCTTGCCTGGCGGGTGATGCTGTGCCTGATGCACCCCAGGACAGGGTCAGCCCTGCTGGCTGCCAGGGCCCTGCTGACTCATGTTCAGCTTTCCGTCAATTGAGACCTCCAGGTCCCTTTCCACAGTGCTGCTTTCCAGCATCTCATTCCCCAGTCTGTCTGTACATCCAGGGTTGCCCCATCCCAGGTGCAGAACACAGCACTTCCCCTTGTTGAACTCCATATTTTTGGTGATTGCCCAGCCCTCTAATCTGTCGAGGTCTCTCTGCAGGGCCTCCCTCCCCTCGAGGGAGGCAACAGCTCCTTCCAGTTTTGTATCATCGGTGAACTTGCTCAGTGTTCCTGCCAGTCCTGTGTCCAAGTCATTTATGAAGATGTTGAAGAGCACAGCAGCTTGCTGATGCTGGGCCCAGTGCCATGGAACTGGGAAAACCCAGAGGCCTGGGAAGGGTGGAGGAGCAAGCAGAGGGAGGAATCTGGTGTATCTGTGAGAGAAGGGAGCCATGGAGAAAAGGCACCTCTGCATAATGCTCCTAGTGAAACCATCAGGTGCAAATACATTGCAATTTATCTTTTCTACTTGCTGAAGCCATTCCACAGTACGTATTTTGGCAGGCATACTTGAAATGTAACTGCACAAATGTGTCTTAGAAGTAGACTTCCCCTTCTTTATCTGAACCGACATAGCTCCTGCCTTCCCAGGACTTAATGCATTTGCTAAGCATTAATCTTTCCAGTCATATTTCAGCTGGACAAGTTTACTTTGCAGCTGGAGTTTGGACAGGCAGATTAGCCCCAAGTAGGTTATGATAATTCCAGATCTAGAAGTCTTTACTTCAGTGAAAGAAAGTCATGTGAAGCCACAGCTCAGCTATGCACTTCAGGGTCTTTCCTCCAGATGTCCACCCAAAGCCCCCTCTAGGAGAGCTTGTTGAGCCTTTCCCAGTATTCAGGATACCTTCACTAGGATATCAGTGTGCAGGAGGACAAATCTGCAGCCAGGGTAGCCATGGGATGCTGAGCACTCTGTCACCCTAAACCCAGCTACGAGCCCAGTTTTCATCTTGGTGTGAATTGATACTCAACTTTTAGTGCAGAGCAGGTGTTAATGGAAGGTCATCTAAGGCTTTTCTGCAGCATAATTATGGGGCTATTTCAAGCTGTCTCATTTGCTTTTAATGCAGATCAATGTTGTAAATTGTCAAGAATCATGAAGTGAGAGTGTCTGCAATGCTGCTGGATCACCTGCCTTCCAAAACTGCTTCTTGCATATCAAACTTAGAAATTAATCACCTGAGACCCAAGCTTCCAAGCATTTGCAATGCTTTCCAACACTGAAAGCATTACCAGAGGCTAAAGACTGGATCATGCCACTAGCATAAAAAGCATGCAGATGGAGTTGCTGCTGGCTCTGCAGCAGATAACCCTGCATGGGCTGATTTCCCCAAATGGCACTGCTTCTCATGCTTGTCCCCATTAGCCACCCAGTCACTGCTCTCAGGCTCACACCTCTGTATGCACAAACTGGGGCATTGTGCTCATCCAGTTTGGGGCATAACTAAATTCTCATTCATTTCTACCCCACATAGAGCAGATCTGCCTCTGTGATTTAGAGTTAAAAGATCTTTGGCTAGATTGACTTTAATATCCTCTGCAGGATCAAGCTCTCATTTCAATAAGTCCCACTTTCCTTCTCCAGTTCATACTCTCTAACAGCTTGCTTTGCTTTCTCACCTTTCTTTTGCCCACAATTTAAAAGCACTTTATTTAATTTCAAGAACTTTTTTGATGGGAAGTCAGTGATTATTAATTTAATGAAAACTGGAACTCTGACCTATGCATTTCATCCTAGTTTTCAGGAGTAGCATCAGATAACTTTTGTGCCTTGGGGTTTTCTGTGAGTCTATTAGCACCAGAAAAGCTCTCCCTGCAGCAGCAGGCTGGTGATTTAAGTTGTAGACAGACGTGTGTTGCAGCACTTCACACCATCACTCTGCTTCATCCCGTCTGTGCTGGGCATCCTCTGATTGCTCTCCTTACACTCAGGTTGCTGTGTTCCCGTTGCTTAAATAACTTTTATTGCAAGGAACAAAAGTAAGTCAAAGGGGAATTGTTCTGAAAATCAAGACTAACCCCTAGACTTGGTGATGTGCCTAAAATAGGGATTCCCTTTGCTGGGGAAACCATAACTTTTCCAGGTTGGTGTTGCTATAGAGATGGTGTCCGATCTCTCTCTGTTAATATTGCCCCTTTGGAAGGGCCCTGAATAGGCGCTGAGGTAGGTAAATTTATGCGGTGACACCGAGCGGGTGATTTTATTCTGACAAATTCCTGCAACGTTTGTTTCCAGGCTTGTCTGAGGGCTGGGACGCAGTGTTGGGCTTTTTGTCCCACGTGCTGCCCTCGCGGGGACGGAGTTAATGGAAGCCTTGTTCAGAGCCGCTGGGGCAGAAATTTTTTTGCTGAGAGAGACAAAAGCTGAACGGGCCACCTCAGAGGTTGCTTTGGGAAGGCTGTCTCCTGTGGGCTCTCAAAGGAAACAGGAGATAACGCTTGGCCCAGGAGTCTCATGGAGTATTTTAAAGCACCCTCCTCTCTGCCCTGCTGCCTTGTGCTTGCACATCTGTCCCCTGCAGCATCTTTTCTAGGGTGACAGGGAGAGGGTTTCTCCAGAAAACACTAATTAGAGTTGTTTTTTCACAGCCTGGCAAGAGAATAATTGCCAGCATTGTAAGACGTGGCCCAGGATGGCTGTGATGGGGCCAGCAGCAGAAAGCAGCAACAGGAATGGGCACAGCATGGCTAGACCCGACCGTGGGGCTTTGCAGGCTGGTCCCAGCACACCATGACTCTTTTGGGTCACATGTGATTATACCAGCAAATACAACAGGAAGTTGAGCAGGGATTGAAAAAGGACCATCTAGGCTGCCAGCACCAAAGCTGCATGTCAGCAGCTCTCTGTGGTTTGGTTTGAGGATCTGGGTATTTGTGTGGGCTTTGGGTACTCGTGTGTTCTCAGGAGGGTTGCAGCTCCTGGAGTCACTTGGTTATAGCAGACCAACAGCTGCACTTTGTGGAAATAATTTCATGGGTCCAAGAAACATTGCATACCATGAAGGCTCTGAGGTGCCCACTGAAGGTAGCCTGGGATCACATCATGCAGAGGCAGGATCTGCACTGAGCTCCTTCTAACCTGACCAAGCTCGAGACCCAGCTTCAGCATCACCTCACCCTGGGGCTGGGAGCACAATAACAGCAAGGTGTACTAGGGCACCTCAATAACCCTCAAGGATAGTGGCAGGTCGTTCTGGTGCACAAGACCTCCAAGACAGGACTGCGTAAAGCACTTAAATCTGAAGTCAGGCTGGTAGTGCTCCATGGCTGCTGCTCTGCTCTCTGGGGGACAGCAACATTTCAGCAAAAGGGAAATGCATTCAGCATAAATTTATCAAAGAGCACAGGATCTTCAGAATTGAACAATGCTTTATCATTAAAATATAGCCTTTCAATTCTACCAATTTATAAGGGAGGAAATAATTTCTAATGAATAAATTATCGCATTTAGTCTGTTCCTGCTATTTAAGTATCCTAGTTTTTCAGAGATACTTTATAATTCTTTGGAGTTATTTGATGGCCTGCCTGGAAGGGACAGTATTTTGTAGTGAGTGAAATGTGAAATAACTGTTTTTCCAAGTTTTCCTATTTAGCCATACAGTCAGTCATATCACTATTCCTCTTCCTGGAACTGTCTCCTGTAGTACAAAAAACCAGATCAATCCAATTGGATGCTAGCATTTTTAATGCAACATATTTGAGTATTATATCAGTTAAGATTGATGTGCAGATTATTCATCAAAGGCAGCCCATGGGCTCTGATGAATGAAGGCTCTGGGCTCCTGGGTTTTTTTGGTTTGGTTTTTTGGTTTGGTTTGGCTTGGCTTGGTTTGGTTTTGGGGTTTTTTTTTGTGAGAGTAACTTTTTTTCCTCTATTGTTAAGTTTTTCTCCCAGCTGCCATTTCAGAGCTGCTTTTCTACAGCAAGAGGTATTAATTCTTCAGAGAGATCAGCACAAAACTAGTTGCAGTCACACAGAAAATCAGGGTTAGCTCTGTAGGACAGTGAGGATGCTCAGATGTTGGCTGCCGTGTACAAAATGCTTTGAGGCATGTCAGGAAGAACAGCACTATGGAGGTGTAAAACACAGCTCTCGTTAGGATGGCTATTGTGTGGAGCAAGCAAGACCCTTCCTATTGTTGATAACAAATTTCATAGGAGCACACTGGGAAATGGAAAAGGAGAATGTCTGCTTATATACTTGCAGTGGGTGGTGATGCAGAGCAGGGAACAAAGCCATCTCAAGTGCCGGCTAATCTGTCCCTCGGACTGCGGGTCCTGTCAGCCGGACGGCGCTCTGGCAAACACTTGTGCTGTGTATTCACAAGGGCTGTGCCACTGAGCTCAGGGAAGCGTCTCACGTGCAGAGGTTTTTGCAGAACGGAGACCCTAATCCAAGGAATTTTGTCAGGGTTACTCAGACTTTCCCTGAGTCCCGTCTTACACGCCTGCTATAGTGGCCAAGCAGGGCTTGTCCTCCCTTGAGCCCTGCTGAGAGTTGAGAGGACTGTTGGTTTACTTGTTCCTTTTGTTTCAGTGAAGAGGTTCATTCCCTCCAAACACACATGGACACCTGCCATTCGCCCCGCTGGGACTGGTGGCCCACAGAGGACTGCAGGGCTCTGTTCCTGCTTGCACAATGTAAGATGCTTTTGTAATGCAAACCAAGCAGGGTTACAGCTCCAAACCCGGATCATTTACAATATATCTAAGCAAGAAACCACTCTCAATAGCACACAGCAACATTTTCAGCTCCTGTAAATAATTCCCAAAGCCATACAGCACTCTTATGAAGAAAGTCTGGCTGGATGGCTGAGGGATACTGTGCTTTAGGGATGGCACACACCATTCTACAGCCTTAAAGGTTTAAAAAAAAAAAAGAAAAAAAAAGGCTTCTAATATGCCATTTAAGAGAAATCAGAACTGAAAAGCAGCTGTCAAACTTTAATTTCCTGGCTAATGAATGACCATGAATCCATTCTTTAATGATTCTTGACCCTAGAAACAAAATGTATTAGCACTCTCAAATTTTGCACAGTAGTGCTAAATGGGGCATGTAATGTACTAATTTAGTGCCTCTTTAGCATAATCACAACCTACATGCACAGCTACATTTCCTTGGCAGGCAGCTTTCACAAGACCTGCAAAGAACTTACGTAGGATGTTTCACGCTATTATTCATTTCACTGATGCCTGGGAATCGATATATATGATTTTTTCCCCCTGTCCTGTCTTTCTCCACAAAAAAAGCATAAAATCATCCATTGATCTTCATGGGGTGATTAAAATGCCAAGAATTCTGTGCTTTTCTCTACCTGCAATGAGGTGAGATATCTGGTTTTACTGTGTTTAACTTGTGAATCTAAAAACCCAGAAAAATGTTGAGTTTGGGTATAAATCCTACTTTCCAGGAGAAATACAGTGTCAATCTCAGTGATGACCAAAGGCTATATTTTTAAAATAAAACAATACATAAAATTTATTTTCAAAATAAAATAAATTTTAAAATTCAGGATCATCATCCTAAAAATATATTTTTAGCAATGGCTTAGCCTGACTGTTCTATTCAGAAAGAAAGCCTGAGAAGTGAAAGCACTCAGCTTGATGTGACTACCAGCTTCCTTTTTTTTTGCTTCCCTGTAGTCCCTGTTTGGTTTCTGGGACACAGAAAAGCACAGCAGAGTTACCTCATAACATCTGTAAGCAAAGGACATTCCACTTAAGTATCTATTGAAGTACTTGTGGCATGCCTCATTCAACAACTCCTTCCAATTTTTTGTGACATTTTTATTTTCTATTAATTTTAGTCTTGATCTCTACTCATAGAGTCATGGGATGGCTGATGTTGCAGGTACTCCTAGAGATTGTCTATTCCACACCCCTGCTCAAAGCCCGGTCAGCTAGAGCAGGTCACCCAGTATTGTGTCCAGTTGGGTTTCAAATACCTCCAAGAATGGAGCTTCCACTGTCTCTGGGCAACCTGTACCAGTGTGTGGCCACTCTCAACTGTAAATATGTATTTTCTTATCTTTAAGTAGAACCTATGTTTCAGTTTGTGCCATTGCCTGTTGTCCTTTCACTGGGCATCACTGAGAAGAGCCTGGCTCTGTCATCTTTACACCCTCACTGCAGATATTTATACATATTGATAAATCCCCCTGAGACTTCTCTTTTTCAGGCTGAACAGTTCCAAGCTCCCTCAGACCACATAAGTCCAAATGAACCAGACAGCAATCTTGACCGTGAAAAAGTAACTTGGATCCTTCTTTGCACTATTCTAGCCAGGGGTTTGCTCTCATCTCTTGTCTCCCATCTGTAAATTATTGCAATGGATGAGCCCTTTGGAGGGAACATTTCCAATGCACTTGCAGGGGATGTGGATCCACCTGGAACCACAAACATCCTGAAGATGTTATTGTGACACCACAACATCCTTGTAGCAGTTTGCCTGATCCTACCTGGTTTATACAGATGCATGGGGGTGTCCACAAAAGTTTTTTGTTACAAGATCAGACCTACCTTCAAACTTCAATTAAGCTACTTGTTTATTATATTGACATTTACTGGTCTAAATAATATTGAGGCCACTGCAAGGAGTTCTGCATATCTGTGTGGTCTACAGCAGGCAGAGCACTGTGCGTGCTGTACTCCTACAGGGGTTTTGTCATGAAATCAATCCTTCCTAAAGCTCGTTATCCCTCTGCGTGCGGGAGCCCTGTCTGGCCTGGCAGGCCCTGCCTGCAGCGGATCAATACGGAGCAGTAGAGGCAGCTGAGGGAGACAGCACACAAACAAACATTCCTGGCACTGGAATCACACTGCCTGCCCTTACAGGAGAAGGTGTGAAGCTCTACACCCCTTCTGCTCCTTGAGCACCTTGGCGCTGCTGGAGGTGTTCAGGCAATTAGCGTGGCCAATACCTTCTGAACGTTTTTATTTCCATATGTAGGCTGCACTTTAGAGAGAAAAACTTGGATCTATGCCACACTCTTTCCAGAAATTCAGGAAAAGGAAATGGGATTGTTAAATAAAATAGACGGCACTGATCTGGCAGTTCCTAAGGCAGGCTGTACAGGCTGGCAGCCTGCACTGCGAGCAGTGCTGCCCACGCAGAGAGGCTCTGTCTGCAGAGAGCTGGGGTCCAGTCTGGCAGCTGGCATGGCAAGTGTAAGGTCTGCTCTCACTCATGCTTTTGAGAACACAGAGAACAGGCTAGATCGCTGTATTATCTTGCATTTCCACTCTGACTGACTGACTGCTCGAGCAATAGTGCAGAGTTTAAGATAGCCTGTGTGAAAAACTTTCCTTTAGTGAAAAATAGAGTCCTGCTGCCCTTTCAGAGAGGACTCTGACTTCTAGGGAGGGTCATCTGTGCTCAAGGCACAGCACTGCCCAATATTTGATTGATATTCATTCTCAGGGCTGTGTGAGTTGCCCCAGCTGTGCCTGTTGCTCCTTAGCCTGTAATTCCCACAGATATTCACAATGAGGTCTTTGGAGGCAGGTGTGTTTGTGGAGTTTGAAGGAAGTAGTGCAATTTTTTAGGAGAGGTTTCCTGTATGTCTTACTACCATTTCTGAACAGCAGAAATACAGCACATGATTGCAACATCTGAAACTCCTGAGCTGTGATATTAGCAAGGAGTTAACAGGAATCACAGGCTGCAATTGTTGCAGATGTTTTTAATAACAAATATGGAGAAATTGCATCTTTCCAGAGATATTTCACAAAGAGTGAAATTTCTACTGAATTGCCCAGGTAGCAATTTTTCTTTGATCTCCAGTAACAATTAATGGTAAGACTTAGTTACATAAAAATGTATAGACCATAAGGAGGGGATTTTTGTGATAAGTGCTAAATAAATTAGTATTAAAATAAGAATTAACTAGTGCTGCCTTGTGATGCACACACAAATTACAGCTAACCATTGCTGTGAGTGTGCAAACCAGCCACTTCGTGCCTATGTTTGTTCTGCTCCGAACAGAGGCAAATCTGTCTGCTCCAGTTAAGATCCTGTTTTCATATATTAATTTTTAAGATGATAGCTGTATCATCATATCATCTGCAAGCCTTGAAATGTGTCTGAACCTGAGGACTCTGCAGGACACATGGATGCCTGTTCAACAAAGCTGGGGTTCTATTCGTGAGTGAGTAGGGAATGTAAGCACCCTGCTATATCTGGGAATGAGGTGGGAGGCTGCAACGTGGCTTCACTGAGCCCAAAACCTTGTGCTTGAGTGATGCCCCTAGGGCTCTGCTGTTGCTCAGAGGCTGGTGTGAGGCATGGTGCCCCTCGAGATGATGGGGGAAAGTTGTGCTACAGGCTGGATTGTCAGATGTGTCTTTTGGGGCCACGGGCTGCAGAGCCCATCCTGTGGGTGTCTGGGCCAAGATATAAGAAAATCACAAGTCACTGTCACTCCTAGGAGCACTTGCAGCCTTGCAAGCACTCAGTGTGATCATGTGCCCAAATCAGGGAAATGCTCGGAGCAGTCGGTGTTGGAACAGGCTGGTATGTCCTGTTGAGAAAAGCGATGTGTGAATTGGCAGCTTTTCCCTGAGCTGGACAGCAAGGGCAGAACCCTGCTCTCAGCAGTGATGCCTCCATGCCACTGCATGTGTCGAGCCATCAGCCCTCGCCCACTGCAATGCTGCACTCCTTTTTTTTGAAGAAAAAGCAGATTCTTTTGCACATGTCCTATTTAGTTGGGAAACCTGGACGTGATTTCCATGGACTGTTTCACACGCATCTCTCTAACTATTTAGGAAGGCATCCTGGGATGCACTGAGACCCCCTCGCTGATGCGGCCAGAAGGTCAAAGAGCTGAGTGAGCTGCAGCCGTTCTTGCCCTGTGTGGGTGCAAACCAGCTGAGCCCTCAGTGAGCCCGGGCTGTTCCCTGGCCGCTGCCAGGCTCAGCCCTGTCCCAACCCCCGCAGCCCCAAGGAGCGGGAGCCGTGCGCCCGTCGCGGGTGGCAAGTCCCACTCGTGCTCCCGGCAGCTCCTATGCGTTCTTGTGACAACAGAGGGCACCAGCGGCCCTTGCTAGGGCGGGCTCTGCCCTGCCCGGCTCCCCGGGACACGCGGGGCTGCTCCCGGCGCTTGCGGACCCGTGGGAGGAAGGAGCCTGCGAACCAAACCCAGCCCGCTCCTCCCGTTCGGGGGATGGCTGCTCGCCCCCGTGCGCTGGCGGGGGTGCTGGTGGGAGCGCTCACCGCACACAGCGGTGCTGGGGATGGAGCGGTGGAGGTGGGGGGGTGCAGGGAGGGCTCACACCCAGGAGGGCATAGTCAGAGTCTTTCGGAATCCTCAGATGGTCGCTCTGTGCCTCCTGCCGGGGGGGGGCCCGACCCTGTCATCTGCACCCCAGCAGAAATCACTGAAACGTGGGAATTTGAGGTTAATCTGCAGTGAAATGGTGCAGGTCAGAGGCTGAGCCCGAGACTCCCCTGCGCTGACAGCAGTGTAAAGTGTGAGTTCTGCCTCCAGCGCAGCCCGCAGGGACAGCCCTGAGCTAGCTCCAAGCTGCTCCACTCCTGTGCTGCTGCCAGCATATGAAGGAGCTTGGACCAGCCTGGCTCCTTGAGCATGAACTCCCCAGCAAACCAGAGCTGCTCCTTTTAGAGGTAACCCCTGTAAAGTGGGGGCAGTCGAGGCATAATCCCACTCCATGCAGTAGGAGTGGGGCTGCTCCCAGTCTGCTCTGCCCCTGACACACAGACCCTCTCTCCTGCTTACCCACTGTGTTTGTCCCCGCTGCAGGTGTGTTCAGCTGCAGGATGCCCACGGAGGGGTGCAGAGAACTTGAAGCAGCATTTGTTACTTTCCTGAAGCACAGCTACCTGAGCAGGTAAGCAGCAGTCACTTTTAGTGATAACCCACTGCTTTTGATCATTGTATCACATAACAAAATAATCAGGGAGTGCAGCAACAAAATACAAGCACAAGTCCTTCTGTTGAACAGGCTCTTTAGCAGAACATCATGATTTACTGCTGTTGTGAAAACAGAAACAGGCAGTGATTTTATTACTGCTTTCTTCCATGCAGTGCTGGGACAGAACTCATCTCTGCTCTGGCTTGTGGGACACTTTCTTTGTTTTACCTTAACTTGCATGAGGAAAACAAAGGGAGAAGAAATAGTGATGAAGGGAAAAGGGCTTCGAGCAGAGAAATGACGTCATGCAGTACTGAAAATGCCACCCAACCTAGTGACATTAACTACTTGCAAGAGTACGAGCTCTTGTGCATATGAACCATAACCTAGAGTTTGTACCAGGGCCTCATCCTCTTCAGTCATGCAAATTTGATATATCTTGCTTATTGCAGCAGGACTATTTGCATACCAGAAGATTTACTCACATGAGCACAGGACATTGGATGCTCTGTTTATCCACAGCCTAGAAACATGAGGGTCCCAAGCTTCCACTGCCAGGGGACATGTGAAAGGTTTGAGCACATGCTACAGAGATAAGTAGAGACATATGCTTTATGCCAGGCCAAGATGTTTTTATAAAGAGTTTCTGGCCTTGTCTGGTAAAACATTTAATAACTTCTCTGCCAGCAGCCAAAAGGCAGTCAAATATTTAAAAGCAGTAATAAAAGTTCCTGTGTGAGTCAGAGTCCTACAGAAATCCTGCTAGTGAATGTCCCCATGGTAGTCTGCAGGACTAGCAAGAAAAAAATCCTACAGAACTCTGCTGGTATGAAATATTTTTTAACAAGTCCTTGGAAGTGGCATGGAATGTCCATGCAAAGCCCTTGAAACCACATCCCAGGCTATGTACAGGCTAAGCAGCAATTCTGGGGTTTTTTTTAAATTATTATAGCCTCAAATCTGATTTTACTCCTGGGGAATCACAGAGAGGCCAGTTTCAGTGTGACCTTTAAGTGGCATCTCACTTGCTTATACAAGAATATGCACAAGTGTGTATTCCTTTAACCTGGAATCCAGCATACTCGGATGTCCATACCACAGATGGAGCAAAACACTGCCCTGCCATGTGCGTGGCCTGGGCTCAACTCTCTGCGCTCCCTTCCTGCCGAGCTCTGCTCTTGTAGCGCTAATGAAGCTTGTAGCGCTAATGAAGTACCTCTTCTTTCCCTTTCAAAGTCCTCAGGTGATCTCTTTCTGCTTGGAAACTGCAGTGAGACCCTGGGCTTTTTTGGAAATGAATCTCATTAATATCCAAGGCCACAAAAGCTTCTCTGCTAATTCCTCCTGCTGCTAAAGCCCAGTCAGCAACCAGCGTGCTCTGGTTTGGCTCTGCTGCGGGCAGCAGTGCTGGGGGCGTGGGGCTGGGCAGGCACAGATGTGTCACAGCAGCTCACTCTGACCCCAGGTTCGTGGGTTGGCAGATGCAGGCGATCATGTTCTTGATCTGCTTGGCAGATTATGCTAAGAGAGGGGAGAGGGGGGAGTGATGCTGCTAGCATCTGCCTGACAGGTTGTGTGCATGGGGTAGTTGTTCTCTGATTGCATTTTGCAAACTGCTTCCACACTGCAGTTCAGGTCTGGTTTGGATGCTCTTCTCTGGAGTATCTGGGAGCTGATGTGGGAGCTCTGCTTGGCCTGAATTCCCTCTTCTTGCTCCAGAACCTTGCCACTTCTCCTCCAGCCAAAAATCTCCTGGGAGCTAACTATGTTTCTTTGGTTGTTCCTGTGCTTTTGACACTAAAATGGGAAGAAGAATGTCATTTCCCCACAACAGAACACCAGGAAATGTTTTACTTCAGCTTGGCTGTAAAAAGTGAAGCAACTGGTGGGAAAAATAAGTCTTTCTCGGAGCTATTTTGCAGATCCCCTCCAGACACGTTATGGCAGTGTGACAACATCAGCACAGCACAGAAGACCTCAGCAGAGGGGCTTTGAGCTAAGCAGGATCAGGCTCACACAGACATGGGTTGTCACCAGGCTGGACTGCTCAGTGTGTCAGCAGAGGTCCTACCCTAGATGTCCTAATTCCCTATCCTGTGCTCTAACCATGACCCCCTCCTTCTCTTGCCCAACAGTAAAGCCCCATACAACCTGCCTGGTCCCCCTTCCACAGCCATTTGCTGTGAACCTGTGATCTTCAAAACAACCTGCAGGCAGGATTTAGAGAGTTGCTCTCCTAATTGTGTCTGAGGGCAGCACTTCTCCCTGGGGATGGAACATGGGTTTTCTGGGCCTACAGAGAGGGCCTGCGAACCACAGCACGGGTGACACAGCCAAGCTGCTCTCCAAGGGAGCTGGGGAAAAGCTGGGGGTTTATCACCCAGGGCAGGAGACAGCCTCTGCTTCCTCCTGGCCTTGTCTTGGGCAGAGAGCCCAGCTCCCACAGCCTGCCTGGCAAGCAGCCATCCTCCCAAGGTATCCGACCTCCAAAAATGTGCCCATGGCAGGCTGCTTTGAGCACACAGCAGAGAGAAGAGACAGTGAAGAAGTGTCTGGTTACCTGCCTCAGCCACCTCCTTCCCCTCTTCTCTGGGAAAGGAGGTCTGCCCTCCTGGGTGTCAGGAGAGATTCTTCCAGGGAGAGTTTGGCAGCACAAATTTATGACAAGCCTGTAGCAACTTGTTGCAGATTTGGGTAACACTTGGGAAAAATGCTGTCATCAACTGCATGCTTCTCTCCTTGGAAACCCCAGTGTTTTTCTGTGCTCAGCTCACTGCTACAATTCAGTACTGCCAGTGGCTGGGGGAGTAGCTGGGTGTCCAGAGCCAGCCCTCCCTGGCAGCACGGGGATACCTGCACGCAGCCCGGCTCAGAGTCACTCCCTCAGGATGGCTGCCATACCCCAAGGGACTGCAGCACTTTAGGGTCAGCATGGCTTTGCTGGTCGTGGGTGTGATAGTGAGCAGAGCAGAACACGAAAGCACAGTCCTTCCACCCTCAGATCATCTATTGAGCAATTCAGTGAGTTTATCTCGTAATGATAGTGCAGCCCTGGGCTGTCTCTGAGGTCCTTGCTGGTGCAATGGCTGGCTGTTGCATCAGAGCCAACAGTCACAGTGATGGGGTCATGCTTCCCGGAGGAGGCAAACTGCTGATCCAGGCTGTAAAGATTGCATTTGTCTCTGTTTGCATTTGCATCTTCAGCTGCAGGACAGATACCAGGGTCCTGGGGTGGGCAGAGGGGATTTAGGCTAAGTGGGACTTCCAGATCAGCTCCAAGTTGGTCATCATCTGGTTAAAATCTTGCGAATCTGTGATGGTGCTAGCTGCCCCTGCAGTTGCTTCTAGGTGCACATATATTTCTCCTGGTGAATCATTAAAGCATATCCTAGCAGGGGTAGCATGAGGCAAAGCTGGGGGTTTAGGCAAGGAAAAGAACTCTGTTTGCTTGTCAGATGCCTCTGGAGAAGCTGAAGTGGACATAAACAGTGGAGCACCTTGCAAGTGTGCAGCACTGAGAAGATAGCAGGCACCCCATATACAAGATCTCACTCCCCCATCCGCAACATCCAACCTGGGATAACCAGCAGGAGCAGTTGGCGGCATGGATGGCTGCACAATTGCGTTGGTCACCTTTTGCTGATGGGATGTACAGATGCTGGTCTTTCTTGTTCTTGTGTAGTGGGCAATTCATGTTTCAGAGCAGTTTGGAAGGTTGTGGTAATTCATGGGAAACAGGAAAACTTAGTTTTATCTCCAGGAAGAAAACTGCTCAACTTTAGGTTTCAAAGCCTTTGGTTTGGTGGAATTACAGGTTCAAATCCTGAGAGGTTCAAGCAAGGTCTTTCTCCCTCTGAGATAAATGGAGTGTCATGCAGTAAATCACCAATGATTCTCTTTGTTAGATGCTGTGCTACTTGGAAAATGGCATCATGACATATTTCGGCTTTCTGCAAAATAAATAACTGCATCATTTATCAAAAAGATTTGCTTTCAGAAAGGTTGCCACTCTTAAGGCATCAGAGACTCCTGAGAATGAAGGAGATAGGAGGAACACAAGATGCCACTTTGCCTTTCTTACTCTATTTCACCTGACATTTCACTGGGGTTTTGCTTATTTGAAAAAGCCCTGATGAGGAGTGATCCTTGGCCATGGCCTGTCCCAGCAGACTTGGTGGAGTGCGGCAGTGAGGGCCGTGTACTGCCTGACTCAGCCCTGAGGAGAGGGGGAGCGACAGGCACACTTGTTGCTTGCAGCACCCTTGCTGCCCACGATTACCCTCACACAGGAGGAGGTCTGAGATTGCTCTTCTTCCCACAGAACAGACATCCCCCATCAAAACCATCCCCAGGTCTCTGGCAGTGGAAGACACAGCTCCTGGGACAGCAGCAAAATCACAGCATCAGGATTGATGGGCAGTGAATAACCAGCGTGTTTCTGCTTCCTTAGCTGAGATGACACATCCAAACCACTGATACCTGCTGGAGTGTGAGGTCCCATGCTGGTTTCTCACAGCCCATCACTGCAGAGCAGGATGCTCAGCTCTGCTGTGTGTAGTAGCTGTGCAACACAGGTGTGCTGCTCCAACAAGGCACCTGTCAAGCTCGAACACTTCACAGGCGAATTCCTCCTCTAAACTTCTCCAGGGACAGCTATGTGCAAAAAAATCTGGCAAGGCAGAGAAACACTTTTGAAACTTTTTATTTCTCTTCTTTTAAAGTTATCTCCAGCTTTCAACTGTTTCTACACACTTATTTTTAGTCTAGGACAGGATATAACACACCGCATGAAATGTCAAAAAGCAGCCCCTATGTTCAGCATGCTCAACAGTAATTTGTTTTACAGTGTGAGCAACAGTGTCTTGTTTTGTGCTTGACACAGCAAACATTACTGGTGTCCAGCCAGCACCTCACTAACTTTTTAAACACAGAAGTATTGCAAGCAGCTTTTTATGTTGTCTATGGGATGCCCTCAGTGCTTTCCAAATGCCTGGGAGTCCTAAGTACCAGGCAGGAATTGGCATCCTCTGTTTACATGTGGGAAAACAGAACTAAAAGAGTTTATGTTTCCTGTTTCCAGACACAGTCACTAGCTTTGGGTCTCTGTCTTCTTGGTGCCAAACTGTGAGAGTTTTTAATTTCTGGCATGTGTGCAGAACAAAGAGCAACTGTTTGCTGGTTTAACTGGTTTGACTTGTACACAGCTCTGTTGAAAAGGTACCTTAGTGTGAAGTCTGTGTAGTGCAGTGAAGAAGCAGATGTTCCCTCCATCCCCATTGCATCCATCAGGTCTGGATTTTACAAGTGCCCCAGTTGAGGCCAACAGTGTTTGCAGTGTCCAGTGCTGCTGAGAGCTGGGCCAGGTGTTAGATCAAATGTCTGGAGCTGAGTGTGTAACATTTTTTCAGATGTGCTTCTCAGTGATTTTTTTCCAGACAGATGCGGGAAGTCTGTGGTAGAGCTGGGAACAGAGCCTGTTCCTGTGCTGTGAGAAGCTGTGCCTCTGACAAGACACAGGCACGGCCCTACAAAGTAAATGTTGTGATTTCATGGCTGGAGTTGAATGGCACCCGACAGTTGCACCAGGGGAATTTTTCTCACCAGTCTCCAGATTCACGGGCATTCACTCTGTGGCTAAAACCTCAGAAACTCTAAAATTCAACAGAAGTAATTTGGTGCTTAATTTTGGGTCAGTTGTACCAGTGCATCTTTGTACTCATGTTCCTGTGTGCAGCTCAAATACAGGATAACCTTAATGGAGGATAACCAGGCAAGAAGGCTCAGGGAGCTTATGGGATATAGGGGAGAAGGACATCATGGGGCTGAACTTAATACCAGCTTGCACAAAAAGTATTTTGCCCTGGGAGATGTCTGTTGACTCCAGTAGCACCTAGTAAGCTGCTTCCTGAGCTGGACCATGGGATGAGGACTGGGCTTACGGATGGATGACAGAAGCTGTGGCTCTGCTTGCTTGGTTGAGTTGTCTGGAAGAATCACACATTTCTTTCTTTTTTTAATTATTAGTTGAGCTTATCTGGGATAGGAGAACCTGTCATATTCTGTGTTTGAGCGCTGTGTCCTCTGCTGGTGCCAGCTGCATGGCAAACCCTGAGGGCACTGCTGGCCCTGCCAAACCTGGGCAATGCCTTACTGGCCCATCCACAGCTGGGCCACACTTGTAAGGGATGGCCACAGGGGTGTTGGCTGCACCTTCAGCTCCCTGCTAGTCTGTCTCTGCAGTTTTTTGAAGAGCACAATTCCAGATTTTTCTGCCCACCTGTTTCCATGAGTTCATGTTGAAAGCTTGCTTTCTCAAGACATTCTCTTTTATTTATTTAAAATGTGCTATTTCCATAGGTTGCACCTGCTCTCAAGGATGCTACCCACAGATAAACACAGAGGCACAAAGCCAGCACCTCAAGTGCCATTTCCACAGGACATTCTGACAGGTATGTCTGTACACGTAATAAAAAGTGAGGTTCTGGGGGTCAGCTCGGTTCCCCTGTGCTGGCGTGTGGTGAGGGGTACCCAGCATTTGACAGCAGAGAGAGCCTTGGTCTTCAGAGCAGTGAAAAGGCTTGGGCAGCTGAACTCCCTAAAAAAAACAGTTGAAACTACATCCCAGCCATCCATCTATCAGTATAGGTCAGGAATGGTGGCTTTTCTTGAGTAAAATTTCAGTCAGGCTCATTTATCTTTCTGCTTCTGTTTTAGCAAATGCAAAATATTAAGCTGTAATTAGGCAAAAAATAGTGAGAGGAATTTCAGACTGAAAAGCAGGACTTTTAATTTAGAAGGGAAACTGGGACATTTTTTCAGCAAAGCTTCTTCCATGGAAAAGGGTCGTTGAAGAGCATTCTGGCTGAAAGTATTTTAGCCACCTGCCATAAGAAGAAGTTAAAAACCCCTCAGACCCTTCCCACTGTGAATATGCAGAATTTTCTGCAGTAAAAGGCTGAATCTTTCAACTGTGGTTGAAGCCCCCCCCCTTTTTTTTTTATGGCTATCCACATCATCACTAAAACATGCAAAAGAAAAGGAGTTTGGGGAAAACTCTAGCTGATGCAGGGCAGGGAGCAATTGTGGGCTGGCAGCAGGCTGGAATCAGTGACCTAATCAGCCATTTCCCTCTCTAATTGCTATGGTTCTATGGTTTAAAGAATTACACAACGTGTATTTTAGTTGGAACAAGATACTATTATTGAGTAAAGTGCATAATAATTGTGTTTCAGAAGGTGAAATAAATGTCTATCACCAGGAACTTTAATCCATCATTGTACTTTGCTAAATTACCAAAATTGCACTATATTCAATACTAAAATCACTTGTAATAAAGTGATTGCTGAACTGACACTTACAAAAAGATGTCTAGTACCCACATTTGTTTTCCTAATTGACAATTTTAGGCTTCGATCTAGGGAGGGAGGAGCACCCACAGCCCTCGTTGCTGTTTATAGGAATGAAGGGCTCGTACCTCCTTGAAGAGACAGAGTCTTTTAGAATGGAAGCATCCTGCCTGCCTGAAGTACCTCTGATTTTCTGTAGCTTTCAATTCCTTGGTTAGGTCACTGTATAGACCCATTTTGCCTCCATCTACAAAAATACTACGCTTTGATACAAGCTTTTCTCGTAATGATGTACCACTTATTTATATTGCTCTGCAATTTCTTCCCTGGCCATTCATTAATTAATGCCACATTTTGCAGACTGGGATAAGTGACTTGACCAAGAATACATACATCCCTTGTCCTGGATCTCCAGTGTCACTTTGGGAGATGCCCACGACTTTTGTCATTTCTTTTTCCTGCAGTCCCTCCACCCTGCTGGATTTTAGTTGGCAAAATGCAAAACTCTTCATTTAAGAAGTCGAAACTCTTGGTTTCAGCTCCTGCATATGACATTTAAATCAGGCCCACCTAGAAGAACATTATTTTTTTAATTTTATATAGTACCCCAAAGATGTTGATAAACCATGTCATTAACTGATGCTGAGCTAAATTCAGTTGTTATTTTAGACTTTAGCTAATATATAGTGTCACGTGGGACAATACATAGAATTCTTTTTCTCAGGCTAAGCAACATTTTGCAAAGGTGTATAACTACTTTCTCATCAGACTGAGTGAACAGCTGAGGAGATCTCTGACTTGCTTTCTGAAGCCCAGAACCCTCTTTTCTTTCTCAGGGGTTTTCCCAGCCTACCTCAGAATAGATCTTTAAGAAATGTAATTGCAACATGTTAGAATTTCTTTTTGGATGAGAAACACATACTGCATCCAGGAGACACTGAATTTAAGTTCCTGCTGGATGTTTCCATGGCCTCAGCTAAAGGGATGAAACCTTTCTTCATAACAGGTGACATAATCTGTAGGGTTTACTGACTCTCTTAACAAAGTATCAAATGCTCTCATAGATATTTTTCAGCTTTTTCTTTACATGAAAGAAGATGTGAATGTCTCCTCCATCAGCAGTCACTATATAACGTACATACTGTAAGGTCTATTAAAAAAGTTTCAATAAGCTAAGCGAATATGAGGAATTCTGATGGGAAGGAATTAAAGCAGTCCATTTTCTTCTTCCAAAATAAATATGAGTTAATCTGAAAAAGTGAAGAGTGCCAAATATTCATCCTATGTGCTAAAGTGACTCATGGCAAAGGTAGACAGTTTTATAGTGCAATTTCTTTACTTGTGTTGGGAATGGATAGCTTCCAAGTGGCACTTACGAAACAATTAGCTGTTCAAGGATAATCAGATTTGTATGAAAATGTAAAGATAAGCAATTTAGCTGTGATCTCAGCTAAAGTGACTGAGGGTTGTGGGCCATATTCCACAGTAAAAATCCCCTTTCTTTTACTAAATGGCACTTTTGCTGAAATGTGCTGGATTCAAGAGAGGGTTCCCTTCCCTTTCATTGCTAAGATGACACACGACTGATTTGCATCATCAGAGATCTTTGCTGATGGCTGAACTGCTTTGCATATAAATGAGACCTAACCTGAACAGCTGCTCAGCTGGTGGGTGTGAAGGATTGACAGTTCTAGATCAGGTCCCTCTTCACCACCAGTCTCTGAGGGAACTTCACTCCAGACTTCTGGAAAACATGTAATGTTTCATACTTGCATCCCTGGAGATTGGGCAAAGGCAGAGGCTGGGAATTCAGATGGCCAAAAAGTGTCTTGAAGGCTTTTCATATTTTGAAGTTAAAATGCCCACTTTTCAGTCTTGTCCTGTCCCTTGAAATTATTGGGTGTATGGGGGAAGAGTGAAGGTGGAGAGGGATAGCACTGACAGCATGGCAAAGGCTCATCCTGCATCTTCAGGACTTGCCTGTGGCCTCTCCACAGAGCTACTCTGCTATTTCCACAACCTGCTCATCTCCAAATTGCCTAAGGTTGGGGCAGGCAGTGAAGAACTACACTGGAGTCTGTAAAAGTCCATGGGTTGTCTTTCATCGAGGTGTCTGTCCTGTTGTTCCTGTTCAGTGGACCTCTGTTGCTGGCCATTGTTTCTCCTTAAAATGTGCTCTCTCAGCTCTGCCTTTGCAAATGCACTTTGTGGAGAAAGTGAGAGGAAATGAGATTACGGCCTCCTGACCACATCCTCACCTGAGCTGTACAGGAAGGTCCCTTAGGAAATCTGTTTCTGTGATATTTTCAGCTTTGTTTCCAAATCCCCAGAGGCCTGGCTAAGACTGGTAGGCAGTCAAGCCTAGAGATTCATCTGCCTGGACCCTCCCTAAAGATTCACCTGTCTATGGAGCGAACCACATTGTCAAGGACATTTTTAATGATATGTCAGAGATAAGAGTAGCTCTCAGCCCCAGGAGATCCAGAGAGCCTTGAGACAGTTTGGATCTTCAGCCAAAGCACCAGGGAGGCTATATCCCTAGAGCAGAGGTGGTGGTGTCCTCAAATTCAAGGACTAGAGGATACCTGCACGCTGTTTAATGTCAGAGGTACCACTGCCAGTGGTTGGATTCAGAAAAATATTTAGAGGGTTTGCAAGAAAGCTTTTGTTGATTCAGGTGTACAAACCTGTGAAAGTGTTTGGTCTCGTGGTGATGCTCACACAGAGACACAAAACATCTTGGTCTTGAAAGGATGCTTTAACACTGCTTATTCTTCCACTAAAGCTGGCAGAACAGGGGATGAGCACTATGACTTCATTGGCTGTGCGATAAATCCTTAATGATGTGAAGGCTCTGGGATGAAATCAGGCACCTGGCAATTCTGCAGTGAGTGTTAAGTGTGGAGCTAGTGATGGCAAAATCCTTCAGATGCTGCTTATTGTGGAGGCAGAACTCAACCTGTTATAAACACAGCCTCCTTCCCTGATCGTGGTTGGTTTTATCTCCAGGTTAAGAGAGTGTTGAGATCCTATATGGAAGAGGAAGCTGTTCGGCTTTAATAGCTTTGTTTACTTATATAAGGCCTAACAAACATGGTTGTTAAGGCTCCCTAGGAGGTCTTTCTTATGAAGTTGGGAGCTATTGGATTAGGCAAATGAGAGCCAGAGATTTGCCTAATAGCTTGGCAGGCCATGAGGGATTAGACTCTTGTGGGCTGGTGTAAACTTGTGGGACAGAGATGCTGTGGCGTGGGTCTCTTCTTAGCCATGGATAAATGCCTTGTCAATGTGGGTTAATCTTGTTTGCCTTGTCTTCCATAATGCTGCATTGCAGGACACAACCTCTGTCAATTTAATCACTGTTGGAATGGAATTGTGGGCTTTAGTTTCATGTACGCACCTCCTCCCTAATGCAGCACTTTTAGCATCACAGGGGTCAGTGATTAACGACAATTTTCAACTCACTTTGGTTCAAACTCCTGAAATAGTTGTTCCTTTGGGACCAAAGGTTCAATTGTCGCTGGCTGAATGCAGGTCCATCTGGGGAGACTCCACTGCTGCCCACGCACTGTGGATCCACGGCTCCCCGCTCCTTTTTCAAACACTGGTATTAACCATGTCTCTCCCTCCCAAGATAATCAAGATCCTGTTCCCCTGAGCTGGGATTCTCCTCTGTCGTTCTGCTGTGCTCAAGGCAGCATGCCAGCACTGACCAAACACTGACACCTTTCATTTAACTGAAAGTGAGAGTCAGTGGTAACTGTCCTCAAAGGCGAGTGGGCAGTTCGCAGTGGGACTGAAGTGACAAGTGTTAAGGGATTCTAAAGGAAGTGGACATGGAACTCTTCTGCTCCCAGGTCCCTTTACTATGATAGGGTAGAGGGCTGTGAGTGTGCAGGGTTTATGTATCATCATGGGTTTTGCAGGTCCTCTCACTTCTCATCCTGGCCAACCTAGAGAAGAGCAGCCACCACTGCTTGGGCTAGTTTTGGTCCCAGGGCACAGGCCATATTTGTCTCATTACGGTGTACGGTTTATCCCATCCAGCTCACACTTTTTAGGTGTCTTCACATTTCCTCACTCCATATCTTCCCTTGTCCTCCCTACAAGTACATTGAGAGCCCAGCAGTGCTAGGTCCAACACAGGAGCTGGAGTCCAAACACGTGCAGCTGCTGTAGACACATAGCTCTGAGTTTTGCTTGATGAATGCCTGTCAGAGCTGAGGGACAGGAAAACTCACTGCAGGCATCCCTGCGTCTGGAGTCAGCCTCCCACACAGCCCATTAGCATCTGCAAGACATTGGAGGGGACAGTGCAGGTGGGAGGAAGAGCTCATGCCAATCCCTTTTGGTCCACAATGGGCAGCATCTTGCTCAGTTGTGCAAATTGCTCGTGCAATTTGGGGGGCCATAAGCCCAAACCGCTTCTTTGAAAGCCCAGCCCAGCCCCTCCTGCCCCCACTCAACCCTGTGCCCAGGCAGTGGCAGAGCTGCAGGCAGTGGGGCAGATGGGGACAGGTGTCAGTGGTGCTGGAGCACCAGATGACAGCTTCCCATCAACACTGACAGGGGAAAGGCTGCCTTGTGTGCACGGGCTAATGGCAGTCGCTGGGTTCAACAACTGCAGAGATGGTGCCGTGAAAAAGTGCTGTAGGTCTTGTCCCTGACACCTTCACTTGTCCAGCAGAGAACAGATGCAGGTGCCAAAAGAGTTGTGAATACAGGCCTTGCAGGCTGGTCCCTTACTGACACACCCCCAAGACAGCATCCAGTGTTCCTGAGAGGATGGGAAGGGCTGCAGGGCAGTGAGGTGGTGTGGGGGTAGCAGTAAGACCTCATCAGTGCACACAGTGCCGTCGGTTGTGCCACCCACAGGGCGCTGGGCCCAGCTGTCCCAACACGTGAAGTGCCATCCACCTCCTATCCACTTCTCTGTGTCTTCCTTAGCTTACAGGGAGTGGGAAAGTTTAGATTGCCATGTGAGCACAGTGGGGGAGAAGGTCTTAGACAGGGGTGTATAATGGGGGATTTCTCCTCTGTTCTGCAGAGCTCTGTTGCCACCCTGGCCTTGCTCTTTCCACACTGCAACACCCAGTCCTGGGCAAGATTGAAGCTGGGAACAAAAAGCTGGCCAGCACACCCGGGTATTCACGATACAATCTCAGAAGAACCTGTGCCAGCTTATAAATTGTCTGTGGAGTGGGACCTGAAAGAAGGAAGCACAGCCTGCCTCCAAGGAGATGACACAAGTTTGGGACTGAAGCAGTACGAGGTAAAGTTCACTCTGGACATGCCTGCACTGCTTTGTGCTGCAGCTTAATCATGGCTACCCTGGGTGAGTGGCTTGGGAGAACACAGCTGGGAGAACAGGGCTGTACTGGTTGATATTAGCTCTGCTTGAGGCTGAGAGGCTGCATCTGGTTTGGATCTTCCCTGCTACCACTGTGCTCTGGCTGCAGATTGAGATGTGAGCTAGGAGAGCCCAAAGCTGCTCTCTGCCACAGCCTGGCTTTGCACGGCTCTGGAGGCACAGGGTGGTCTAATGGTCTTATTACTTCTCTTTAGGCTCTCTCTATAGGCTACACTAATAAAGTCCAATAATGTGCAAAACTCTACATGACAAGGCCGCCTTTGATCTTCTTCCACACCCTCACTTCCCAAACCCTGTAAGGCTTCCTGCTGTAGCTGAGTCCCACTTGAGACAGGCAGCGCAGCTCACCAGGTGGTTAAAAGTGTGTAATTGTGAAGTGAGCCAGCTGAGCCAGGGTGCTTCCTCTCCCAGTGTCCCACTGCTGGTGCTTGCAGGGGGAGGAAACCTTGGTTTTCACCAGGCCAGGAGCTATCTTGCGTTTTGGCTTAGAGCTCATTTAAATCATGCTCTCTGGCAGTGGCTGCTGCTTTGCGAAGCAGTCCCAGGAGATTCCCGGGTTGGGGCAAAGAGGGCACTTGCAGTCTAATGAATGTAGCTGCGCATATCAGTCATGGTCCTGCAGCCATCATTCCTCAAACACAAAGGCTCTGCCACCCTTCCTTCCATAGACACAGGATCCTTATGGAGCAGTGCTGTGAGCTTTTGTAATAAATTGACCCTGCAGGGAAGAGTAGAAGGAAGGAGAGGTCTCCTGCTGCCCTGGGCATGGTGCAGGCAGCCCAGGGCAACTATCACTAAGAGACATCATTGGCTTTTCATTCTGAGTGCTAAGCTTTATAAACAGAATAAAATACCTTGCAGAGGACTGCTTATATATTGCCTGCGACTTTTGTTTATCTTAATTTAAGAGTTTACAAATTGCATCATCCTTCTGCCTAGCCAGCAGCTATTGAGCTCCCAGAAGGAAGCTCTTTGGCCACTTCTGTCTGTACTCTCCAAATGTCTGTAGAAGAAATACCCTGGGAAGAGAACCTGTCACATTGTCCATCACTGCATAGAGTGGGCTCTTACCTCTTGCTGTGCCTTTGGAGACCACTTTGTTCTCTATTCCTTTTCTTTAACTGGCTCTGTTTTTACTCATTGGAGGCCTGGTACTTAAACAAGATCCAAATTTTGCATAATAAAAGGGCTCCCTAATAGCTGGCAGTGCATCCTGCTGCTCCCTGTCTCCTGTTGTTGAAAATTAAACAGATGTAAAATTAGGAGCTAAATCTCTGCATCTGGGAGTCCTTGTCCATAGCTGGAGAAGAGAGATTAAGATGTGCCCTTTACCTAGGAAAAGCAACTGAAGAGTTCAAGACATTATAATTCTTAACAAATCTTTCTCCAAAGAATTTTACTTTAAATGCTTCATATCACACTGGACATGTACATTTTTGCTCACAGCTTTCCTTGCTTCTCTGACTGCACACTCCAGTGAAATCCCAGATCCATTACCAAGAACTGCTTTTGAGTGATCCATCCCCACCTACACTTTTGGACCCCTAAGGGGGACAAATAAACAGAAGGGAAGGTTTACTGCAAGCAGAAAAGAAGTCAATGATTTTCCTTCACCACAGGAGACTTCACAAAACTCAGCTTCTGCAGGCCTGAGTGCTGTATTGCCTTGAGTAACTCATGTTCCTGGGCATGGTTTTCAGGCAGAACCAAGTCCTGGTCCATACCAATGCACACCACTATTTTCTTGGTATGCCCTACTCCACCTCTTTAGAGCAGGCTCACAATTGCTTGGCTTCATCTTAGGGTGGCAATCACATAAAAAAGCTGTAGTAAGTGAATTTAATTTGTCTCCTGGCCTAGCAGTAGACACTCTTCGGTGAATGGTCAGAGTTTGTGTTTAAAAACTCATTGCAAAAAACAGTATCCATGGCTGATTGAGCTCTCAGTGTTGGGAAACCTTGAGATCTGTAAGTGGAGAAGGAGCCCCATTAATTCCTGTCTAGACTGGCTTCTGAGCCCCGGTTCCAGAGATGAAAGGACACTTTATTAAGACAGGACATAAATCCACCCTGCCAACAAGTCCACACTCCTCTGGATTATTTACACCTCTCTCCCTCCCTCTGGTCATTGCCTGTCCCTATATAATCTACATTAAAGTCCTGACAGGATTAAACCAGCATGTCTTACACTTTAAATATCAGGCTCTGTGTGCTTTCGTTTCCATCATGTCACAAAAAAAGACTTCATGTTTTTACAGATAGACAGAAAAAAAAAGGTGTCTAAGGAAAGGAGCTTGATGTTATGACTGAGATAAAATGGGCACTTGGAAGATTTTATTGCAAATGTGGCCTTTGCCACACCTACAGCTCCTCTCCCTGGCCCTGTGTGTCACTAAGGGCCAGCCAGGGGCTGTATGAACAGAGCCATCTGGGCCCCGAGCATCACCTTTTGGATGTGGGGTGACAGCCTGGGGTGAGGCTACCGACCCTGTCTTATGCAGGACTGTCTCCCTGGCAGGGCTGTGCTCAGCTGCCAGGGTTGGGGACTGAGGGGTTGCAGAGGGCATGGGCAGTTTAGGATGAAGTTTCTGAGGAGGACAGGCTCTTTTCCTTCAGAGATTTTGCAAATTTTCACTGCTCTTGAGGCTTTGCTCCTTTATTTTCTGACATTGGAAAGTTCCTACAGTTGTCCGTGGGTTTTTTTGGTGTTTATGGAAAGAGCTTTAGCACTCTATGAGAGTAGTAGATCCTGTCATCTCATGTTTGCAGGAGCTTCTCCACCTTGCCTTGCAGCCAGGCAATGGGGAGCAAACATTGCGTATGGAAAAGAGCCTCAAAAGGTCTTCGGCACAAATATATTTTTAGGCTGAAAATGTAAAATGTTCATTCACTGTGTATCTCTGCAACCCCTGGCTCATCTCTGTTGTAGGTCCTGTTCAGCCACAGGACTGAGGGGTGCAATGATGTGGAACACTACTGAGGTGGGTGCTGTGCACTGGAATGAAGGCCAGGCAAAGCGCCCGTAGCTGTAGTCAGCAATGTATGATGTGGACGAGCTGCAGCCTGCAAGGAGACGTCCAGGCATTACTGCAGGACTGGAGCGGGTGCTTCCCAGGCGTGTGTGTATCCCCAAGTAGCAGGGCAGATCCATCCTTTGGCAAGAGTGACTAATACTTGTGGATTAATTTGTTTGAAAGAACAGATGAGTTCATGGGCACATTTTGATGCAGGACTACCTTCCTGTGGCAGGCCCTGTGCGTTTGCAGTGTGACTTGATACATCCAAAGTGATAACAGCCTGTGGTGATAGAGCTGCACAGTGCCCAGAGCCATGTGACTCCCAGACGTGCTGCAGATTTCAGCACGTTGTAGCCGTGGCAGTCTGAGGAAATGACGAGTGCTGTTGAAAGAACACTCTGAACTTCTGTGCCACCAGACAGAGCTCTCCTTAGTGTCATAGTCTGCTTAGATCTGCATTTCAGCCAACTGCAGTACTTGCAATCCTTTTGTATTCATTTTCTGTTGCCTTTTTATCAAATGAGCTTACTGGCATGGTCAATTTGAAGTCATTAGCAAATGTTTATCCAAAGTGAGTTTGAAACCTGTAAAAAAACCCGTTTGAAGTGTTTCCAAGATATGCATTCATTTGGCCAAAGAAATCATGACACCTGGCTTATGTGTCCAATCCAGCATACCCAGGCTACTCCAATTTTGAAGATCGAATGTTTGCATTGAGCTTGAAAAACTGTTTCCAAACCAAGGCTCAATCAGACTACAGAAATATTTCAAATAGATAAACAAAAATAAATTAAAAACTGTTCACATACCTGAAGAAAAAAAAATCACTGAACATATTATTCAGCAGCTTTCTTATTTACTTTTTTCAGCAGTATTAAAGGTCAGTGTCAATCTCCCCATTAAACACACAGCTTTGGCTCTCCATGTGCTGCAGCAGTTGACAGTGCAGGTAAGTATCTTGAGTTTTGCCTTTTTGACTTTACTGTTTATTGTTAGATATTTGGGGCCTCAGTGAACAATCTTTCTTAAACAGTTTCTAGCCTTTCCTTTCTATCAGATTTCTCTGAGCTGGAAGAGCACAGTATAATCCCCACATCGTTTCTACTCACACAGAAAAATTTCCTGTGCCTTGTCATCTTTTTCATTCCCAGGTTTGTGCCAGGATAAGCAGAGGGCTCCAGAGCTCCAGGATGCAATTGAGAACAAGCCTGAATAAGACAAGAGCCTTATTGAGCCTGTCCCAGCTAGGAGCCTGTCCCCCCCAGTGCCCGCCGGGCACAAGCCATCATCCTCTGTGTGGGGAGAGCACGTGGCAGCTGCTGGATGCAGGGATGGGGCATGCTGCGTTTGTGTTAAGGATGGAGCTGGAGCAATAGGCTTTTGTGTAGCAGAAATAGACCACAGAGTCCCAGAATTACTTCCCACTGGCTTTCCTTCGGTTCATCAGTTTCAGTATCTCAGTGGGTAGAATCAGCCAGAAGCCATCTGTTAGTCTGGCCTGGGAGAGGAGACTGAAGTAGGCAGTGTGAGGAGAAAAATCTCTAGAAATAGCAGACTTTTTTGCCATTTAATGGAGCATATTTTCACATTCCCACTAGTCTAAACTCACCAGGAATTCTAGCAGAAACAGGCTCAGTTTCAAGTTATCCTCTTGCTTTTCCAGCTTTTCATACAGAGATCCTTGCGACAAAATTGAAAGCCAGTGTATATGTGTAAGGAGCAAGTCACTGCATGACTTTAACCCAATTAACAGTGTCACTAGATCCTTATGCTCTGTGCTGTAGGCAGTGCTGTGTGTGTGAAAACACTGGATCACTTGAAATTGGGAACTGCTCTTACGGGGCTTGTCAGTGTGACACAGAGCTCAGCACAGTGCTCCCAAAATGCAAGGTAATGACAGGACAGACGGCCCAGAAGGACCTTCATCTGTCCCTGGTGGTATCTGAGCTAGAGAGTTTGACAGCATCATTGACTGTCCCTGCATCCCCTCATAGTCCCGCAGTCAGCTTCACTAGAGACATACTTTGTGTAACAATTCAGAACTCTGTTCCCAAACATGAAGAACAGAGGTTTTACTCTCTAAATAGTCAAAAACATCCTCACATAAGGGTAGCAGATGGGTTAGTGTGGATCAGAGGAATCAAAAGCTTCTCTCAAACTTCCATCCACTAGATGTTCCACTGTTTTGGGATTGGGGGGGTTTTTTGCATATACCTAGAATCATCTCTCCTTTCTGCAGCACACAGCTCTTCAGCTCCTTACAAACCCAGACAAGTGCTTGGGTACCCCTGTTCTGCCACAGCTGGATAAATGGCAGGTACTTGCTATGAGAAGTTCTGAAATAATTTTTTTATATTGTACATTTCAACAATAAATGGGTAACAATATAATGCTTTCCCATGAAACAAAAAAAATGTTTTATGACCAACCATCCTTCATCAGCTAATACCACTGAAGTAAGAACTCCTGCCAACTGGCATGTGTCCCATTTTTCATTTCCACCAGGAAATGGAAAGAGGGAAGGAAATGGCTGGGATCCTCCAGGCACATGCTTACATGGAAAATCCCACCACCTCTGTACTTGAAAGATGCTGCAATCACATCTTCTAAAAGAATGTTAAATAAGAGCTGGGGAGAATTATCCACAAGGCACAGAATTCTTGTAAACTTTTGCTATTTAGCCATGTAGGGGGACATTTTTCTCCTCTGTTTAACTTGCCTGTTATTTCCTCCTTCTGGCATTTATTAATCAGACTGGTTAACCATTCAGTCCGGCCTAAAAACAGATCTCATCACAAATCCTGTTCTCTGTGGTGGACTCAGGAAAGGCTCTGGCTGAGCAAACTCACTTCTCCTGTCTTAACTCTGAAGGGCAGAACTAAATGCTGGAGATAGATGTTTACCATGAAATTCACACTAAAGCTTTCCTGTTTAGAGCAGCCAGTAGTGCTAGGGACACTAGAATTTCCATTTGTAGACAAGCTCTGTTTTGACAGAGCCCTTCATGATTCATCAACAATTTGGGTGCTTCTGGCTATGCGGTATTCATTGCATCCATCCCATTCCTGATAAACAGATTCAGGAGCTCTAATCACAGGGGTAGTATACTCAATAACCATTGCTCTTTAATTGTTTATGATCTTTATCTCTCTTTCCCTCCAAGGGTTTTTTTCCTGTGGGAGGACCAGTGGTTCTCTTTGAACTGACTTTTCCTTTCAACATTTGTCGTTCAGGACTGCTCAAGTGCTGCTTCAGTGCAGAAGCCACTTGCAATTTGTAGCATTTGTAGCAGCTGCTTTTTTGGAAGTTTGCAGTGTGTGTTCCCTCACTTAAACCATACAACACTGTCTGTCCTTTCCAACTGTGCACGAGACCCCTGCACCACACAACATGGTTCTAGGAGGGCTGGGGTTCATCCGACCTCCTGCCTCTACTTGTTTCATGTCTGGCCCTGGGGGAGTATTTCCAGTGTGCTGCAGGACCACTGTGAGCAGTGTGCTGTTGAGTGTCTAGGGAGAGGTGAACCACAGCCAGTCATGATGTTTGGGTTGGGGGCTGATACTGGCTCCAGTGGGAATGTCTGCACCCTTAGGAGTGGCCTTTCTGCCTGGGAGTTCTGCACAGAAAGCCTCAGACCACTTAGAAGATGAACATGTGTTTGGGATAGAGGAACAAGTGAAAAATTGCAGGAGGCAGAAAGTAAAGCTGCAGATTGTTTCCATCAGCAGAGTTGTTGTGTCCTATGGCTTATGTGTGTTTTCTTGTAATATGGGAATAATTACTGGATGGCTGACTCCATTTGCATCTGATTATTAAAATCAATAATGCATACATTGGTCTGACAGTGATTTGCATGCACAGCTTTTCCTATTTGTTGGTAGCCAACTGTTTGTGTCTGGAGAGCTGCGAAACCCCACATTGCTCTCGCTGTTCCTGTCTGACACGCTCTGTGGCTCCTGTTTTTAATCTCCGCTGGTCCCCACCTGAGCAGTTCCTGGAGGAGAACCTTGCTGCACCCCTGGGAGTCCCAGCCAGGCAGGATGCAGCCAGGGCAGCTCTGTCAATGTTGACTTTGCTGCAGGCTTTGGTGCACAGTGATGGTTATCTTGTTCGCCAGGTAAGAGCTGGCCCGTTAGCACAAGTGTCTTTGAAGCCATTAAATACACAAAATCGATGGAGTTGAAAAGGGGGGATCCTTTCAAATGAAGGCACGTTATCAGCCCGTGCAGGTCACACAGACCAATACCTGCACTTTGGACTGCACACTGGGGTGTACTGGGCAACAGCTGCAAATGGGACTTTTGCAGAGTGGTCTCTGTCCACCACACTTGTTTGCTTCCCTGTCTCCTCTCCCTTGCATCCTGGGCACAGCAGTTTGCAGGGTTTCCTTTCCTGGTGTAGCTGTGCAGCCCTGCTTTACCAGCTCTGGCATTAGACAGGATGAAAACTTTCCATTTGTAGATGTTTGCTTTATGGGAAGGAGTTTTTTGCACAGCATGAAACTTTCCATTGTATTCACAATTGGTTTCCAGCAAACTAAGTAAAGGTGAAAAATTCCTCCCTGACTGCACGGCAGTGGCACCCCGGGGCACAGACAGCCTCCCTGGAGCCAGGCCCCAGGGGCAGGAGTGCTGCCGTCGAGGGCTGGCACAGCCTGACCTTGCAAGTCTGCCCACAGACACACACTGCCCTGGGGAGCCGCGTTATGTTGGCTCAGGCCATGCCAGCTGGAAATTCAGGAGAGAGCCCAGTGATGGTCTTTCCTGCTGTGTGCAAAGTCCTGACTGCTTTCCCCAGCGGGCAGTGGAAAGCTCCCAGGTAGCAGCAGGATTTCCTCCCTTGTGCACAAGCCAGCTGCATTCCTGGTAACAGACAACTTCTATCTGGCAGCCCCTGAATTGCCAGAGGGATGGGTGTTGATTTCCCAAGTGAATCCTGGTTCCTTGTAAATCCCTTTTTTTCCCCCATGCTGTGCATCTACTAGTGCTCCCCAAATTTCCTGCAGGATCCACAGTACTCATACAGCTGCTTGCTAAAAGGGCTCTGTAGTCAGTGCAGTCATCCTCTGCATACTGAACTAAAAGGTGGGATCTTTTGAGGAGGACAATAACGAGCTTGCCCCTGGTGCAGGAAAAGTGTTTGCGTGGTGTAGGCAGGGTGAGCTTCTGCTTGGTGGCTGTTCACAGACATGCAGTGCCCTGGGTTCACTTGGTGTGGGGCCAAGATGTGCAGATGTGGGGCCAAGATGTGAAGGCATGGCCTTCAGCTGTGCCTGGTGTGAACAGCTGTGTTTAAACCAGGAGAGGAACTGCAACATTGGAAAATTAAGTCCATTGGTGTGTTGCATTAAGGGTAGTTGATCTCACCTGAGAAGGGTGAGTTACACAGCTGTCCTGGCTACAAAAGGTGATGGGGCAGAGGAAGTAGCCTGGCTTACTGCCCTGGGAGAGATGGGGTGCCGTGAGATAGGAAGGTCTTCTGAGGATGGGAGCTTTCTTTTCTTGGCTATGGTCCAGAAGCTTCTGTGTTAGGGATGAGAAGAAAGGGAGGTGAGAGGAGAGTCTCTGAGATCAGACTCAGGGCAGCAGAAAAGTGATTGACTTTAATGAGAGGCCCTAAATAGAAAAATGGAGATAAACCTACGTGGGTGGTGTCTGGTCTAGGACTGACTCATGGGTGTCTCTGGAGATACAGAGCTTCTAGTTCACTGCCCTCTCCTGCTGCAAATAATCTTGTGCTTCTAGAGAAAAGGCTCTGAGGAGAAAGATTTGGGGATGGTGATGTGCTTGGGCAAAAGAGCTGGCAGGGAAAGCTTTCCTGAGATGAACTGTATTTTGGGGGGTACGTGCAATGTCTGTGCTCCTCTGACCCATCCTGCCAGGTGGTGGCATGGTAAGTGTGGCAGCTCTCATGCTGCCCCATGCAAAATGAATGCTGATAGCTTTATATTGCTTCCCTGTGTTACAAACCAACCTTTAGCTCCTCTTAATAGCTTGATGTGGGACTTACATATTCTAAATTAGAGCAAAGCACCAATATCTCTCTTATTAGGAGGTCATTAGCAACCAGGACATGTTTAACTATTGAGTGGATGAATCTGCAGCTGCATTAAAGCCTGGTTAGCCTATGATGAATCATATTGTAATATTTCATACAAAGCATGAGGTTTAAAGTCAACCTGAAGTAGGGAAGTCCCCAGCATCTGTTGTTACACTCAGGTTCCTATTTTAACTTGATTCTGGTGCTTTAAAGGAAAGTAGGGAAAAGAAATAACTTCCCAGTTCTGTCCAAGCAACGTGAACGTATTTCACTCCAGCTTTCTCTCCCAACTAGAAAAGGAGCCACTGTATTTTGCCTTCTTTGCCTGCTGCAAGCCAGGGGCTGTTTCAGGACTGCATTTACACTGCTGTCTGAAAGCTTGGCTGCAAGTTTGACTCACTTGGAAAGACCAGGGCAGTGCCAGGCAAGTCAGCTTACGTGGTGACCTTAGTGCTGCGGCCGCTCTTGCCAGAGGCAGTTAATTTTCCTAAATGCCATTCCTCAAGGTATTTTTGAGGGGCTTGTTGCTAAGGTCCTTCTGGCTGGGAAGTCGTGCCTTCAGCCACTGGATCAGAGGTTTCTCCACAGTGCCCAAGGGTAAAGCTGAGAGATACGTCCTTGTTAAAGCTGTGAGAGAGAAATGTTACCCTGGACTTACCCTGTTTGCTGGGGAGGCAGATTATGTTTTGCTGGGTTTTCCCATTAAATCCCTATCTCCTAATAAAATACTACAAGAAAAAATTCATTGTTCCTGCCAAATTTAACAGGAAATTGAGAATAAATATTTTTACTTCAGCAAGCTTGCTTTTTAGCAGCCCAAGCTTTTCCTGGGGGTGGGTAGACGCCTGCTTGGTCTATCCCTTAAGCCAGCCCTGGCAGAGCCGCTCACTGCAGGGGGCTGAGCGCTGCTTGAGACCACACTGGAGCCAGGTTTGCTGAAGGGAACATAACTCTGACTGCTGTCACACTTTCCCATTCACCTTCTACAGGCTTTTCTCACAGCTAAGCTTAAAAGCAAGGAGAGGAATATGAATTTTGCCTCCAAACGTGAAATCAGCTTTGTGTAATACCAGTTTGGGGCAAAAAAAGGAAGGGCTTTAGCCCTGCACGTGTTACTAGAGGTAAGATACCAAGAGCACTGCTGTGCTGTGGGAAAGGGGCAAGAGGGGGTAAGTGAGCTGACACAGGACATTATGGCAGCTATTGAGGAGCCCTTGTTCTGGAACAGCTCTGAGAGGAGGATCTCTGATTGCTCGGGATATAGCCTTATCATCCATCCTGTTGTGAGGAGAGAAAGGAACAGCCATTAAAAGTGATGAATAGTTTTAATGGGAAATGGGAAGCCCAGATAATAGAGCAGGAACAAAATGCAATTTTACTGCATCTACCAGAAAAACAAAACTTTTTAATCCAGAGAGAGGAAAAATGACTAGTGAAGCCCAAAAGCAAGGGAAAAGGCAAGTTGTGCATAATGAAGTTAAATAAACCATTCTGTAATGGCCTTGTTAAAGCAGCAAAGGATGTTTTTTACATGTGGTTTAGGGTTTTTTTGTACAGATGGCAAGGAGGCTGATAGGAGAGAGATGACTGGTACCTGGAAGGGCACAGCAGCCTGCAGCCCACCATGCTCACAGTGCTGCCCACATCCCTGGTCAGCCCAGCTGCTGAACAAAATCCATCTTTCCCACCTCCTGCACAGTAGGAAATGAAATCCCCAAGGCTACACGGGCCCATCCAAGTCCTTTGCAAAGGTTGCAAATGGCTGTGGAAATGTCCAGGGTATGGGCCAGGGCACAGCAGAAGTTTGCCAGCCAGCCCCCATCCTGTGCTCCATCCTGGAGGAGATCCCAGGGTCCTCCAAGGCCACGGGACAAACCCCAGGGACCAAACCCATCTCCTCAAGCTGCACTGCTGCTCAGCTGAATGGGTGGCTTGTGCCCTCACTCTGACAAGCTCAGAAAGTCCATGTCTAGCCTGTACGGGCTCCCAGTTCTCTCCCAAAACTTCCTGGAAGTTATTTTGGCACCACAGGTCTGTCCTGTGTAGCCAACCTACTTGAGCTATGAGACAGGAACTTCTCAGCAGGTTTTGCTGCAGCCCCAAACCTTAGTCCTGTTGAATGTCCCAGACCCAACAAGCCATCCTCGATTTTCACTTCCATAGCACAACATTTGCTTAGTTGAAAAAGCAGTGCTTGTGGTGGGGGTACTTTCAATTCCAGGGATCTCTAGGCAGGATGTGCTTATTTTTCTATAATATTTTTTTAATGAACTATAAATGCCTCCATGGAGATGGAATTCCCTGTTAAAACTGTAGCTTTCTTCCGAAACATGGTAGAAAAAGCTTTTTTTCCTGTTTAGCTGTTTAGACAGTTAATATTGTTCCTGTATGACCTGCAGGTTTCATCCTGCTATGTTCTAGGGGACTTTTCACAAGCCACAAACTAGACTGGATCAAGTCTTGTATTGACACCAGAAGGTAATTAGACAGAAAGAATGAAAAGTATGGGATAGGAGGGATCCTCCTCTGAGGGATTTGGAAATCCAACTAACAGTTTCATCAGGAAGAAACAGAAAAGAAATACTGTTGACTATAAAGACCTGGTCTTTTTTGTTCCCTAACTTCAAGGATGATTTAGACACCCTCCTACAAGAGGGAAAATCCTTTGGCAAATGTTAGTGAAACCCTGGATTTATGACATGCAGCTCTGCAAATCTTTTTCTGGCCAAGCTTTTCTTGGGATTGGCCTGTATGGAGAGTGGGAATGCTAGGGAAAGTTGCCTGCAGAGCTTTTCATGTGGTTTCCATGGCTGGAAAAGTGTGGCTGCATTCCCTGCCTTCTTGTAAGTGGTCAAAACAGCTGTTTTATTTAAAGCATGGCTTGAAGTCTCAGGTATATTACAGGAAAACAGCACATCACGGAAAGACCAGACCATGTGCAACGTACAGCTCTGGGAGGTCACTTGTTTAGCTAGAGGGTCTTTGCAATGGGCTGGACAGAAATCTTGATGCTGGCAGCCCTTTGAATGCTGCGGGTTCCCAGGATGCTCGTAAAAGCCCTGTATGAATGCCATACAGGTGGTATGCACACATGTTGCATAGGGATCTGAGCTGCTGCTTTTGTTTGCATGGGGTTGGTTTCACTGTCAGATGGGAACAGGCACTGATTTGTTTCCAAGGGGCAGAGTCAGTTCCTAGGGCTCTAAGATACGTGCTTGATGTTTTGTTGGAGCTCTGTGAACAGTGCCCTCTACTTTCAGGCAGCAAATTAAATATGTGAGTGTGCATTGCTAGATGTTGGGGAGAGAGGGACATGAAATAGCATGTAAAGCCAGGAAACCCCAGCAGTCCTGGAGAAATAAGGGTGGCATCCTCCAGAGAGCACAGGTGGTATTCCCTGAGCGTGCTGCCGCTGGCAGCTGTGAGGGACAGCCCAGGCAGAGGCACTCAGCTCTCGTCTGCCCTCACCCTGCTCTGCTTGTGCCCCCAGGAACAGCAGCAGGCCGGACACTTCTGAGTGCTGACCCCTGGCACAGCTCCTAGGACACTGCAGTGTATCGCAGTGCTGGGCTGCTCTGCCGCTGGGCAGAGCCATCCCAGGACATTTGTGCTTCCAGCTGCTGATCTCAACAACCATGCTTTTTTTTTCCACTTGCTCCTGCTCCCCATGTTCATAGTTGGGCACCCCTGCGAGTGAGCAGATTCTCTGCTGCAGTTCCACTGCTGGTGGGTCCCACTGGCTGGGTCTGTGCTTGACCCTGCTCCCCTGATTCTGTCCCCTCTCGCTCCTATCAGCTGTGTTCGCAGTCCGATCTGTCCTGATGAGTCCCTTCCATAGAGAAGTGGGAAGGGAAAGGAGGCAGGAAGATACTTTTTACCCAGCTCTCAGACATGAAGTCATCAGGTTTTTGGCTACCTGAGTCCAACTTTCTTGAGTACTGGCAGTACAGGACACAGTCTTGACAGACTGGACTTGCTGTTTCTTAGAGCACAATGCCTCTTTGTGTGGGGTTCCTGGACTGGCCAGGTTAGGTTTTGTTTGACAAAGCCTCTTTAAATTTCCTTTTTTTTTCCCTCCATGGAGTTGTGAAGAAAAAGATTTCTTTCTTCTTTCACTCCAACCTTAGCTGTGAGTTTGCACAAAATAGGTCTGTAACCCTAGAGCTAAGTTTCAAGTTTGCAAATAAGCTTGTAACCCAGGCAGTCTGGGTGTTTCATAATCAAATTTGTGGACAACAAAAATGCTATGATTTCAAACTTAGAGAAAAAAATATGGGGCCAGGAAGACAGAGAATTATAATTTACTTCATTCAGCACCTTCTGCAAGCTCTGTGTAAAAAATTACTCTCTGTGTAGCTTCCTCATGTGTCAAGTGACAAGAAGAACTTGCAAGATGTCTCACAGGAGTGGTGTAGACCTCTCCCTGTGTTTCCAGAGTGCCTGAGGTCCTCTCGTAAAGAGGATGAGAGAAGTGAGGGGGATGGAGGGAGTTTCCTCTGAAAAGGGGAATCCAGAATGAGAAACACATTCAGCCACTGCAAACAGCAAAAACACACGCGCTTTGATTCCAGGAGCCAGACCATGCGTGCCTCACATGTGCAGCTGCCCAGATTTATGGCCTGTTATCCTCTGAGGCAGTTACCACAGTTTGTTGTGGGGATCTGCATGAGCAATGCACAGGTTGCCCACATAGCCGGGCCTTCTGAGAAATGACACGGTGCTCACTCTGCCAGCACCGCCATGTGCTGCGGCCGGGAGCAGCTGTGCTGGAAAACCACCACAGAGGAAATCACAAGTTAGTGAGTCACTGAGACTGCTGCCAGCCTGTCAGGAGTCTCTCCATAACTCAGCTTTCATATACCTCTGCTGCAGCTCTGAAGCAGGCTCAGATGCCACCTTGAACAGCAGAATGGCTGCTAGCATGTGAGGAAGGAGCAGAAGCAGATGGATAGATGGAACTGGTTTTCACTTTCCAGTTCCTAAGGGAGGCCTGCCATGTGGAGGGGAGAAGTCACCCTGGCAGCCCCAAGCACCTCTTCCTGTGCAGCCTGTGATGCACCCCCAGACACTCCATCAAAACTCAGCAGAGATGTCACCCCAGGCCCCTTGGAGCTCCCTGGGGAAGGTGCTGCTTGGGACAGGGCCAGGAGCACACTGTTGCCAGGATACTTTTGGCCCAGCTGCAAGCATCAATATTGAGGACTTCCCAAAGCTGCTCATGGCTTTGGTCCAGCTATGAGGTCCAAGTGGTTCAGGCTTTATCTGTGCTTTGGGAGACCACTTGCAGCTGCTCTGGCCAAGAATACACTCCTGTGCTGTGGGCTGGACTGCATTTACATCACTGGTGCCTGTGAGAACCAGGAGGAAGCTGTTGATGTAAGGATATTAAAGAGGCCTCAAGCAGCAGCTTTGTGGCATGACATGCAGGCTCTCATGCATTAGACCAGCCAGCAGTGTAAGGACTTTCCTTTCCAAAGTAAGAACTGTGCTACCCATGGCCCAGGGCAGAGGTGCCTGCTGCAGTCTGAGGAGGCTTCTGAAAACAAGGCTGGAGTATAAACCCTTGGGAGAAGAGGATGGTGTTTTGCTGTGGGACACAGAGCTGGCAGGGGCAGTGCTGCTGCCTCCAGGCTCTCTCCCCGGGGCTGCCTCAAGCCACTCCTGCCTGCACCCCAGAGACAACCCCAACTCATCCCACCAGCCCACAGCTTTAAAGACCTCTGCTCCTTAATCCCTAACAAGTGAGGAGTGGGATGCAGAGCAAACTGGTTCCAAATGCTTGTGTCAGAGGCGTTGGTTTGGGTCTTGCTCCCCTTAAAGCCAGCGGCAAAATCCATAGGAGGCAGAGGTGCAAAGATGCTCCTGGCTGAGCATCTGATGCTGTTTTCCTTGGAAGTGAGAGGCAGTCCGTGAGGTGCACTTCTGACAGGGAGCAAGACCAGGTGTTTTCAGCATCAAACCAGACAGGAGAGTGAGAAGTATTTTCTATAGAAACATAGTTGGATAAAGCCTACATGTGGGATTTGATGCTTTTACTGCTTTATTTTACAGAAACTGAGCAATAATTCTTGTTTTGGGACTAGAAACTTTCCAAGCAAAGAAACTATTTTCTTAAAACCTCAGTTTTAAAGCAGTCCATTCTGCACTGGGTTTTTGGATGAGTACTCACCACTCACCACCATTTTGCAGCCATGTGTGTGAAGCACATGTTCCCCACAGCAAGTGGAGGGATTGCTGCTCTTGCTGCCCAAGAGGGAAGGAGGGCTGGGGGAGCCAATGCTTCCTCCCAGCTTTCCCCAGTTTTAGACTCACTTGTGCTCCTCGGTGTGTGCTGAATGTGCCATCAGTGGAAGATCCCCTCCGTGCTCTGGCTCTCAGCTGGTGACAGCCACAGACATCCCAGTGCAAGGGAGAGGTGCTGAGGAGACACTTGACAGTGGGGTAAATGCTTAGCTTGGAGTAATGCTGCCTGGTGTTCGTGTGCTTTGATCAACCGAGCTTTAAATTGACACTTGGACTTGCTTTAACTTCATGTGCAAACTAGCTCCATGTATGCAGATCTCCCTTGGACTGCTCAAGGAGGCCTCCAGATGAGCTCTGGTGAGTCTTGATGAGGCAAAGTCCATCTTTTCAACCCACTCTGTCCCTTTGTGCGAAGTACCCACCAGCAGGACCGAGGCTGCAGCAGCACGTCAGTGCTGACTTGTCTACCCTCGCAGCCTCAGCTGTAGGACATTCTCTTCAGCTGCCCAAAACTCTACCCAAAACCCCAATTTTGGACCTTCAGGTTTGAAAAATTTGGTCTTACTTTGGGCAGGCCAATGAGCAAATTTCCCAGACAGTGTCAGAAATGCTGGTGAAATATAAGACCCCTTTTCTCAGTGGTGGCAGCAGTAACACTGGCTGACATTGTGAGTTTGTTGCTAGTTCAGTGGAAAGGCAGCGTGGCCAAGCTCACAGTGGCTCGGGCTGTTTATGAACTAGGATTACATTCAGTGGGTGATTTAGTAGGCAAAAAAGATGGAGAATAAATGTAAAAAAAATAATATAAAACACATACTTTGAATTGCGAAAGTTCTGCGTATTGTGTTGATCTGCTGTCCCACTGTGAAAGGTTGAATTTACTATTTTTGAATTAATAAATGAGCTTAGAATTAAAAAAAAACCCAAACCCCAAAAAACACCGTAAGTGAAACACATGAAAAGGAAAGAAAATCTTTTCTCTTAGATTGAATTAAATTTTCTGTTTCATCAGGTGTGATTGAGGTTTTCTTACTCTAGTTTTTTTCTATTTGCTGCCTTGTTTTGGAGAAGTGGGGGGGACCTCACCTTTATGCTAGATCCACCCAAAAGGAAAGCATTCCAAGCTAAAGAATGACCATTTTCTATCTGTCCCTGCTCTGACCTTCTGGAAGAGCCCTTTCCATGGCTGCCACCTTGCAGAGGGTATCTACACTCCCCAGCTGATGCTGGGCTGTAGGATCCTCCCTGCAGCCGACTTCTCAGGGCACGTGGCAGGGACAGACAGTCCAAAGACAGGGAGCAGGGATGTGTCACCCCTCTGAAAGTCTCACCACAGCCCACATCAAGCCCGGAAACACCTCCCAGCTGATACAGCTCTGTGTAGCTCTAATTATTGTCTGCTTTGCTCATCTTCTGTATTAGCTGCCCACTACTGAATTCTGCTCATCCCACTGCCTGTCCAGTAGGCTCCCTCTCCGACCAGAGGCTGCTCCTGCTGTTCAGCAAATGCCACTGTCTGCTCCGGGATGGCTGCATCTCCGTGGAGGTGACGGCTGAAAACATACCCAGGGCCAGTAAGAGCTGCTCCCCAGATGGGTAACATGAAATCTGGGTGTCCTGGCACCCGGAGGCCACCTCCTGCATGTCTGCAGTCAGCAGCACAGGTGATGCTGGTTAAGCACACAGCTTCTTGGTGTGAGTTAGTCTTGATCTCCTTACTGAACGCTTACGCAGATGTCCTCTGGGTCTTGTGAACATGTGTCTTCAATTAATTTTCATCAGCAGAGCTAAGGTAAAAGATTTTTCCAGTTGGAAAATTAGATGCCTGGTATACTCCAAGCAGCAGAGTTTCAGGACAGGTCTGCTCTCGTTCAAACTCCTAAGGGCAAATTTTCCAACAGGCAAAGAGGCAGCCACGGCTGGTGGGACAGCTGGTGAGAAGCTGTTTGCATCCAACACCTGAAGGACAGAACAGTTTGGATAACATGGATCCTGCAGGAGGATCACTCTCCCCTAACATCATCTCCTGCAAACTGGCTCCACACAAGTGTTTGAAAAGAAGAATTTCTCTCTAGGAGCCCTACGTGGATGCAGACACCTGCAGTTCTTTAGTCTACAGTCACCACCCATAGAGGGTTTGCTGGCAGAAAAAAGTTGCATTGGGTGTTGGTACCAAGATATCACAGCAGCCTCTTCTGTCCCCTGGAGCCATGTTGACAAAAAGAAGGAATCTATTGTTTTCAGCCACGTAGACTTTAAGATGCTGAACCTTAAAATATGCCTGGAAGGCATACGAAGATGTCTGTCTTCTTACAGCTTGAGTCCATCACTGCCAGTCATTCAGGTGGGATCTGTGTGGGGCAGGTTTCCCCATCTCCACCTTTTGTGGAGCTTCTTTCTCCTTCTGAAACATCTGAGCTGGGCTCTAAGAGGGGGGCTGTGGGCCTGACCCACCTGGGAGAAGGCTGCAAGCAGCAGGTAAAACCTATAAGTCAGGAAGGAGTAGATGTGGTGCGCAAGACTGGACCATTTTCACTGCAGTCTCCTCTGATTATGACTGCTTCTCAGACAAACAAAAACAGGTCCAGGAAATACTTCCTGTCCTGTCTCTCTGGCAGAGTTTCTGTGTCTTGCTAAGGAAAGGGCTGGAATGTGTTGGTGGGGCTTTGAGGTTGGAGGAACTTTCAATCCCTAACACCATGGTACCACTTCATATTTTTATCAGACCTGCCAAATTCCAGATGGATTTGAGTAATATGTCCTGCTCTCGGGCCATCTTCATAATTTTATAATTTTCCTTCAAGTTAGAAAGTAATTCAAGCAGCCTTCAGAGACTGATTTAAATGACAAGTGCAATAAGGCAAAGGACCAATGGAGACCTGGTGAAAATGTAAGTGGCCAAAAACTCAGTCTCTCTGTCCAACATACCTAGAGACTCTGTTAGCAGTGAGTACATGAGAAATGACCCCTTGTTGCTTCCAGTGTACTTTCTAGTGTTGGAAATCACCAGGAGCAGTGTGAGCAGGTTAGCTTTGCATGCCTGCTAACCTTCTCTGCTGTCATTGCTCTGATTTCTAATGGCTGTTTCCTACCCTCTGGATTCCCTGCAGCAGGGAAGGAGGAGGGTATACAAATAAGGAACTAAAATGATTAAGCAAGCCAAGGCTGCGGCCTGTTAATCAGTCTCCTCCAGCTGAAGGAGGCTAGGTGTGTAGAAGTCAAAACTGCATCTGTGATTTGAGGTCTACCTTCATTCCACAATCATCAAATACGTATTTTTCTTGCTTTCTCGCACCCACAGGATGGAAATCTTGCTCGGAGTGCCTTGTTTGCCTTTGAGCAGATGGTGTAAAGTGTTGCCCCTGTGATCTCACGAAGCAGCCGCAAAACATCCCAGCTTTGCTCAGCAGAGCCCCCCGCCTGGCAAAGCCAGTGCAGTGTGGAGATCAAAGCCAAATCTTCTCCTTCATGACTTTCCTGTTATAATTTTTTCCTCTCTTCTACATTTCTTTTTCCATAATCAGACTCTTGACTCCTTTTTCTTCCATATTCAGGCTTGAGATCAAACAGGCCAGACATCTGCTTTGCTATTTGTTAAATCATTTTAATGATTTAATAATTTCTAGGAGAGAAGGAGAAGAGGGAAATGAAAATAATGACAAAGCCAAAAAAAAATGACACCATTTTTAAAATTCAGGCACAGTCAGGAGTGTCTGTTCTTCCCTCTTCTTTTTTTAAATCTTGAGGAAATCACCATGATGATTGTAACTGATGTACACTGGTAAAACATTTAAGTAGATGTGTGCCTGAAAGCATGACTCACACCTATTTTCTTCTTATTTTAGGAAATAGGTTATACTGATTAAGGCTCTTTCATCTGCAAATGCAAAAAAGGCTGTTGCAAACACCTCATCCCCATGAGGCAGGTAGAGCTTGTGTTCTGGATGGGCAGAGTGGGAGAGTTTCAACAGCTTTCCCTTGGGACATAGGGAGTGACAATAAAATAAATCCGTCTCCCCCTCAAAGCTGGACCATTTAAAAATACATTCAATTCTCTCAACAGAATCTTATCTGGGGACAAACTGCTGCCAGCACCCAGCACACTCAGCAGAGGTACAGCCTCATGCTAGGCTCACCCTCTTGCTCTTTGGGAAGATCCAACTCAGACATTTGAAGTCCTCCCAGTTTTAATGAGTCATGGGCCTGGGGTTGTAGGAGGAGGAACATGGCCAGGAGTTGTGCAGGGAACAGCCCCCATGCAGGGGAAGGAAGCAATGCTGCTGGCTTTATTCACAGACCAGCTCTGGGTCACAGAGGATGCTCAGCTCACCATCAAGTCTCATTTTTTGCTCAATGTGATACCACTAACACTCCAAAAGTTACAGGCATCTTTGGTTACATATCAGCACCAGGCCAAAAGATTATGTGCAAACTCACCCACACTGCTTATTTTTGGAGGCAAGGCAGCCAGCCTGCCAGCTGTCTCTGGAAAAGAGGTCTTTTTGCAAAGAATGACGGATGATGAGAATTTAGGATATCAATCTGGTTCTCCTTTTTAAATTTAAATATATACCAAAACTTTTCTGATTATGGAGAGGTCATTTGAATGTACACACTATGCACCATCATCTTGCTTTTTTTGTGGTGCAAAAGTTAAAAAAACTTGAAGCAGAAAAGTCAAGACAAAGCCAGCATCCAAATGTGGTGTATAATTCTCTTCTTATCTGCATGCCATTGCCCCAAACAAATGCATTAATGTATTTTATGTTTCACGGTTATGAGTTGCCCTGAGGATAATCAAATCAAAATCAAATGCACCTACGGAAGATAAGGTCACTGATACAGTTTCCCACTCATTTCCACCCTGGCTGTGAGTTTCACTGAAGCTGCATTTATTACCCTGAGTTTCATTGCTGTTTCTTTAAAGATTGCTTTGCCATATGGATGGATTAGGTACAGGTCATTTTAAGCACTATACTCTGCAGAAATGAGACTTACTGACAAAACTGGCAGTTGTAGATGTGAGATCCTATGAGTGAGAAATAAAGGGTAGAAATGGATCGCGGTCTCCCAAAGGGAGGGGAATTCCTCAGAGCACAGTCCATTGAAGTGTCCCTGTCTCCACCTCGCCTGCCCCTTAATCAAGTGATCATATCAGCCACCTCACTCCTTTCAAAGGGGGAAAATTTGCAGACAAATTCCTGCCAGCGGGACGTTGGAGCTCTCCTGCGTGGTGGGATAAAGATACCTGTCACCTCCGCCCGGCCTCGCTGCTGGCTCACGCTGGGGGTGTGGCTGGGGAGCCCTGTGCTGGCTGCAGGGCCGGTCACTTCCAAGTCCCCGTCAGAAAGTGAAATAAGATCCAGCTCCCCAATGGCTCGGCAGACCCATTGACCAAGGCAAACAACTGTGTAAGTGGTCCCATATGCTGTAGGTATGTTAGAGGGACATAAATTGTGCTTTGTGCTCTTGGTGGCAGCATCTTGCCCCTGCTGTGGAATTGCTCTTGCCTTTACTGGTTAGAGGGGCAGTGACTCTTCCTAATAGATGTGCCAGTGGCACTGCAGCTCTGAAAATGGGATCTTCCCCAGCTGGTTAGCCAGGAGAAATATTTGAAGTGACGGAGCCACAGTGTTTTGGGTGGTGAGCACTGTGTCACAGGGTACCTGTGGGCAGCAGCCCTCGCCTCCAGTCTTTGTCCCTCTACCGCTCCCCCATCACCAAATGAAGATTGTATGGGCAAGGATAAACAAAGAGCCTGTTCATATGAGGCAAGTTTTGGGGGCAGAAAGGACTGAAAGGCTCAAGATACGGCAAGGCTTAATGCCGTAAATCTGATTAATTTACCTTGTGACAATCGTAACAAAAAAGCGAAGGCTGGGAGCCGGGGCTGCGGGCTGACCTTTCGCTCGCACTGAAAGGCAGCACAATAGGGGCTGGGGCTGGGCAGGGGAATGACCCTGCCTGTCACTGCTACCTGCTGTTTCTGACAATGCCATCGGACACAGCTCTCGGCGTGATGAAAAACACCTTCCCGCCAAAGGCTGCCTTCCCCCCAGCCCTGGATGGCCAGCTCGAGGGGATTTGGAGTGGGCAGAGACAGCTGTGCACGGTGTGTAAATGGGCATCACTCACCAACATTAATATCCACCAGGAAACACTGCCCTGGGGACGTCAGGGTCAGACCCTGCGTAGGTAACTGTATGGCTGCTGCCTATGCAGGAGTTATGAAGGGACTCTGGGCTGAGCTGCCCAGCAGACAGGGAAAGACTTTTGAGGGCTCTGGTCCCTCTGCTGCATGGTGCAGAGCCAAAAGTCCAACCCGTTGGGTGGAGTGACCCTATGTGCATGAGTTTGCTGCACCCTGGCCATGTCTGAAGGTAGCAGCTGCGGGAAAGAGTTTTGCTGTGCATCCCCTGGAAAGTGTCTTCCTTGTGTGCCCTCACACAGCCTGACGAGCACAGGATTTATTCCTCTCTAGTCCCTTTCTAAACATGCTCTAAAGCACACAAGGATGGCATGCACTACCTGCAGCAGCAGCATATACTGCAGGGAACATCTGTTCCTGAGGAATAGCAGAGCAGGAGGAAAGCTTAAGTTTTGCTCAGCAGAAATGCATTTATTTGAGGAATTAACCTTTGTGTTCAGTGCTTGTTCTCCAGACTCATCTTTGTCTCCAGCACTTGCTTTGCCCTGAGCAGCAGCTGTTCCCACCAGGTATAGTGGAGAAGTCGAAACAGCATCTGTGATTTGAGGTCTACCTTCATTCACTTGCTTGATTCAAATGGAAAAGGTGTACCCAGGGCAGCACCCAGCATCATCCCAGCCCTGTTCCCTCTCAGGAGGAGACAGATTGTTCTCGTACCCCTTCACATCTCAAGCTCTCTTCTTTCCGCTGTGACAATTTGGCTTAAGTTCTTTTCCCAGAGTCACTATCACAAGGGAAGTCTGAGGGATTTTACAGTCTATTTTAGTTTTACCAGCTTAAAAATAACCCTGAAAACTTAGAAAGCAGGTGAAAAATAACTCAAAATCTTAATTGGACCATATACCAGTCAGGGAAAACCTGTGGTTTTAAATGCATTGGCTGGTATCTCATTATATTCATCAAAAATAAATAGTTAATAAAGGTGTTTTAACTGGAACATCTGCTACAGTTCTTGGTTGTGAAGGCTTAATTGCAGGCTAGAGTATCAAACTTTCAGAAGGTCTGGGGACAGAGATGGATTGGGGTCACCAGGTTATTCAGAATAATATCCCAACCCTTATCTCTCAAATGCAGTGTCCAATTGATTTTCTCTGGACCATTACACACCACGCAGGGCCGCAAAGCCCAGAAGGGGAGTGGCAGAACATCACACTCCTCAAAATCCTTCTGAGGCAAACACTGAGGTCCTTTGCAGGCTCTTTGGGAGGCGCAGCTTTTCTCCATAAAGACTGAAGAATGGGTGAGGAAACCACTGTGGAAAAGGCTCAGCCATTTTCCAAACCCAGGCTGTATCCCAAAAGGTGTTGCTGCTGCCAGGACTGCATTTGCACAGGACCCAGCCACATGTGGTGGGCCTGGTTGATGAAAAATACCAACTGCTGTTCAGCATTTCCATACAAATTACTGGATTCCACTTATTTCAGTGCTTCAGCCATCAAAACTGGGAACAGCTTCAGTCTGTCAGCAGAGCTGGCAGTGATGGGGATGTGTCTGATGCAGTTTGCTTAACAGGAAAATATTTTCAGGTTAAAGAGAGCTCTTCACACCTAAGCTGGAGCTTGTTATCTACCAAGTCCCAGGCAGCTTGGATTTGCCAATCAAATAATTTTTAATCAAACGCCAACACCATCCCTGGTTGCCCCCTCCCACACAGCCTGGGGCTTTGCTGCCTTGGGGAAAGCTGGCTTTGACATTCCAGCCAGCCCCATCCTCTTGCTGTGGAAGCTCAGACTTCCTATGCGGGTTTTCTGGCATCCTCATTTGGTTGCTGAGTCATCCCCCTTTTTCTGGTCCCCTGATGGGACTGGGCTGGGGTGCAGCCTCCCTGGGGACAGGTTTGTGCAGCCCTGGGTAAAGCCCAAGCAAGGAGGGGTGGTGGCCAGAGGAGATCCGCTCACTTGGAGCCCTCCCAGCACGTTTTGTTCTGCAGCCCCTAATCCTTCCTGATGTGCTTCTCACATTTATGGTCTTCCACCTACTTCACATTTGGGGAAAGCAGCTTTCCCTGGCGTCTGCATTGATTTACCAGCTCCAGGTCCGGCTGTTGCCCTGGGTAATTGGCAGCAGTGACATATTTGGGCTGAATTTTATTGTATGCATTAGGAAAAGTCAGCAAACAGAGTTGAGTGCCATGTCAAGTATTGCCTTTGACTTTCTATTGCAGCCGTTTGGGATCTGTTTTGTCCATGCCCTGAGAAAGTCTCTGTTCTGGTTGAGGCTTTGTCTGAGATGTTGAAGGTTAGTCTGAGGAGAGCTGTCTGGGAGACCCCACTAATCCCTTTTTACTTTTTGAACAAGAAAGTCAAGTGTTTTTTATAATAATAATAATTTGAGCTAATAAGTAACATGCTGGCTGGAGCTGCAGCTGCCTGGGGTGGAGCAGATTTGTTTTCTCCATTAATTAGAAAGCCTTAGCTAATGTCACACATGTCTTCAGTTGGAGATTTTCTGGAGAGGTCCTGACTCTCACTGCTAAATCAGCACTGGCTCAGAGTCCAGGCACCAACGCTGGCTTCCACCACCTGAGACCTTACCCCGCTCCCTCCATTTACACCCTTCAAACCCTGCTCTGCCCTCCCTGCTATTTTTAGGAGGACCCCAGGCTCTGGTGTAGCCCTGAGGCAGGACACCCACCCACGAACCAGGGGTGCTTTGGGAGGGTGGGTTCCTCTTTCCGTGGGTAGAAATGTTTATTTTATTATTCCTTTAATTCCTCCACGCTGTGTTCCTGCCTCATCAAAAAGCATTAGCAAACTAAATCTTCATCAGTGAGGGAGGTCTCGCTTCCTTTCAGGGATAACAATTCTGTAAGTCTGTGGGAAGATTAAAAGTGTGGTACTAAGTAAAATGTCATACAGCTGGGGAAGTCAAATGCCTGTAACTGTGTTCATTAACAATATTGTATATCATCTAAATGAAAGGAAGTTTAAAGGCTTAATGATTTCCTTCTCACTGATACACGCTGTTCAGTGCCAGCTCAGACAATGAAGACAGACTAACCTGTTTTACCTCTGCCCTGCTTTGATGGTTGTTTTGCAAACACTTTAGGAAACTGTTCAAATTACCATAAAATTGATTTTCAGTGGAAACTGAAGGTAAAACAAAGTATTTTCTATTGAGTGGTTTTTACAATAAGATTAACTTCACGAGACCTCAACCTTGGCCCTAGCTGGCCTTGACAATGTCTCTCTTTTAAGAAGGTGATGCAGCTATCTATAATTAGCCATGGCTAGTTAATAACTCATCTGTTAATGTCCAGGACCACAAATGGAAGGTTTCCATGTACAAGGAACTGAGGTTAGGCCAACAAGGATAAAATCATGTCTATTTTAATTTAATGAATTCTGTTTCCATTGTTGCTGCATTTTATTTGGGCAGCCAGATGGATAGCTGAGCTTTGGAGCAGCTTTTGGAAGGATTGCACTTCCCTGTAGTGCAGCTGCTGGGGCTCCCTCTGCCAGCCTCTGGGCTACAACATCATGGCAGAAAATGGTAAGAGCAATGTTCTGCGCTCTACTAAGCTTGACTTTTCAAAGTTATGTTGGTGGTGACTTGATTAAATACTACATTAGTGCTTTTCATATCCCCTGAAATAATGGGAATAAACACAGCAGAGGTCTCTGTTGTTGAGACAAGGTACTGCCCCTTGTTGCCTGGAGTGGGTCCTCACCCTTCACTGCTGCACAGAAGAAATGGCCCCTCTATCTGCATTCCCACGGCTTTAGGAGAGGAATGTGCAGGGTCAGACGCTGGGCTGATGAACACAGTCCTTAACACGCTCCTCTGAGGAGATGCTGTGCCCCTGTTGTTACTGCTTTTTAAATCAAAGATAAAACCAAGGTCCTGGCGTTAGTGCATCTTGGCCCTTGGGTGGGTGGTGATGTTCAATTTTTCAATACCTCTAGAGTTTTTAGGTATTTAGTACAGGATGGCTGGGCACCTCACCATCATCGCCTCATTCACAATGACAAGTAGCACACAGGGCAGACAATGCTGTCAGATACAAACCCAACTGGTGCTGGTACTGGTTCTAGCTAGCAGTGAGAATGGGCAAGGACTCTTGTCATGGTAAAGACCATGATACTTATTTGCATGACAATCATTAAATTCCAGATGTGGGCTTTTTCCCATTTTAAGAACAAAAAGAAAAATTACATGTAAAATCACCCCACACTGACCCCTTCCCTGAAACTTTCTGCTTTGATGTTCTGTTAAAAAATTCCAGCCTGGCTTTAGTCATGGGAAAGAATTTTCTCCTTAAAGTTGTTTTGGTCAGAAGAAAAAATAAATCTTTGTTTGCATGACTAGGTCTCAGTCATGAAAAACTGACCCCAAAAAATGCTGCTACAAGTTTCCTCTGACTGCAGAGTCTCAGACCGAGGCATGTCATTTGAGAAGATGTGTGCTTGAGCTGAGTGGGGATGGAGGGATTTGAGGAAGAGGAAACCTTGGAAACTCTTGTTTCTTACTGTTTTGTTTAGCTCAGAGTACTCGAACCAAGCGAGATGCCGGCAGCCGGGACTGTGTCACGTAAACAGCGTGTGCAAGCCTGACATTGCGACACTGCCCACGGGAGCTCTGGCAGACAAACATCTTTCCAGGCCACGCAGACCTGGATGGGCTGGAACTGCTCCTTCCCCAGTGCCTGCGATGGGAGCCCATGCCATTCAGGACAGGCAGTTTTGGGTCTTCTGCAAGGATCGAGGCATGTGTTGTCCTACATCCCGAGTGTCCCCTCTGTCAGTGAGCCACACAGGCACTCATCAAGGTTTTGGATGATTCATCAGTATTCTCCAGACCTTTAGGGCTTGTAAAGCCAGGCAGAAAATCTCGTAGAAATGGGTTTTCCTCTCTGAATCCCAGCCAGGCCTGTTTTGAGGACTACCTGGAAATAGCTGGAAGACAGTCTTGGCGAAAAAAATCCCACTATCTGAGCCCTGACCAGGGACTGGAAGCTGGACGAAGATTAAATCCAATTTTCTCAAATCTTAGGAAGTCCTGGGGTAAATAAGAGACCAAGGATATAAATCATTTCCCTGCTGCTCTAGGCTGGGCTTTCTGAAGGACTTGAGTGACAGATGAACTTGGCTCCCCCATCTTTCTGGGATGTGGGATCCAAACTCCATGTGGCTCCTCTGGAAATCTCCCCACATTCCTGGATGGAAGGGGGGCTTTTATGTGATGACTCCTGCCTTTTTCCCTCTGGAAACAAGATTGATTTCTTCATGTAATTGTGTTTGTCCTGTTCTGGCTTCAGGCTTTCCAGCACTTAGTTCATCTCCTCCTTTGGCTGTACAGAGAATGCCAAGCAAGATCCCCTCTCTGGGAAGAATGGAAAAGTTGGTCTTTGTCCAATAAAACCAGAGTAGCTTTCAGACTTGGTCCCAAACCTCCTGCCTATAGCCTGACAACAAAAGTTAGACCTTGTTATAAACCCAGTCAGCCTATGGATGCTGGTAGTTGTTGCTGGCTTTCACGCTGGAAAATATCACTGATGGACAAAAGCCTTAGAGGTTTCAGGCATTTGGCTCTGGTAGGGTACCAAGCATGCAAAATAATTTCTTGCATTAAGTCCAACCTAAGCAAACTAAATTGCAGCTTCCATGATTAATACTTGAAGCTACAAATACAAAGGCAAAATTCAGCAACTCAGACTGAAGCAGTATCTGAATTTGAAAGGCACTCACCATTCGGCCTTCGAGAGCACTTTTGGAGCTGCCTGTAGAGAAAATAATTAAAGAGATGAAAGATGCAGTGACTGATAGTAATAAATCACATGCGGCTGTCTTTGTTCTCTCAGCAAATATAAATCACTTTTGCCTTTAAAATATAGGAACAAGCATTCTTCCCAGATTGCTTTGAATTTATTAGACAAGGTCATTAGAAATGTATTAGGCCAAAATATGAATTTATTAACTGAGTTACTTAATAGCTTAATTGTTGAGTTAGAGAGGGGTCTGCACTCTGATTTTCAGGGGAGAAGGAAGAGAGCCAGGAATGCAGATTCCTAGGCAGGAGGTGCCACCATCCCCAGAGGCAGACTGCTGGTGGCATGGGAGCAGGGGCAAGCCCTGCACTGGGCACGGGGCATCTGAGACAGCTTCTAATCACCATCAGGTAGGTGTGTCCCTGGGAATTGGCTTAAAGTTAGCCAGGGTGTCTTTTGGGAAGGAAGCCTGCTGAAGGGACTTCTGCTGGGCTAGGTCAGAGCTTGGATTAGGCTTTGCTAGTGTGTACAAATTTGGGAGGGCAGTTGGGAAGCTGGGTGTCAGACAAGTTTAGCTCCACTTCAGTCCCTGCTGGGACCACCCAGCAGCAGGCACAGCCCTGTGCCACATGGAACTGTCTTCTGCCAACCAACAGGTTTGAATTTAGCTGGATGTTTTTGTGCATGCAGGAGGCTCTTCTAGCCTTCCCCTCTTGAGATATTGAGGCTGCAACTGCTCTTCAGGGTGCTCTTCTCATTGCACTGCCAAACACATGTTCCCCTTTTCAGGACACAATGCACTCTACAGCACTGTCCTTCCCAGCAGGGATCATCTGCCAAGAGAGGCATTTCTGGAAGGAGCCAAACCCAACAGACTCATTTGCACATGTGCTTTTCTTCCTCTGGGCAGGATAAGGGAGGAGGTACACATCAGATCTGACTCACAGGCACCGATGGCACATCTGACGTTTTAGGTTGACATTTCAGGTTCACAGACCACCAAAGGGCTGTCACCACAGCTGTGTGAGCTTGTGTGGAGCTGCTGGGACAGGGCTTGTGGGACCCTCCAGGGTCTGTTCAAAGCAGGACAGAGCGCAACTCCTGGAACAGGAGGAAGAGACACCAAATATCATCTTTATCATGGCTTTCAGTTCACTCCAAAGCTGCTACCACCTAAACATCTGCAGCCTCTAACTGATAAAACTCATCACCTGCATCTTCTGCTCTCTCTTTTAGCTTGGTCAAACAAATCTTTGCTATGCTCTGCAGGCAAAACATCGTCTGAACCTGTAGCTGGGCCAGCACCTTCCTCTGGGTCAGGAGATGCACAAGTGAAGACTTCCAGTGAGGATCAGTTCCTCCCAGGATGTTCAGTTCCATGAAACGATATCATTTCCTCAGTTTTTCTTCATTTCCAGGTAGAATTTGGAGTCTTTCCTTCCTCTTTCCCTCCATGCTTGTTCTACCTGCTCAACAGGAGCCAAGTACCCCAGGAGTCAATATAAGACAGACTTGCTGAAATCAATGGGTACTTTGCTTTGTGGAAGACTCCATGTTTAGATCCCCAAATTTTTCACTGTGGCATGTTTTCTCTTTCTCCCTAACAATGGGTGGCTCCAGAGAAAGGAAGAAGGTAAGAGGAGAAAACATTAATTTAATGACTGCAGTAACAAACTTTATTACAGCAACTTTATGGGGGGAAAATGTCTCACAATCTTCAGTGCACAACAATGTCACGACAGACATGATGTCATTGCGTCTTAAAAGGTGTTTGAGTTGGAAATCTTTTCACCAGTGTTTTAAGGGTCTGCTTAAATGATTAATAAGGTTTATTTGTGTGATTTATTATCTCAAAAAAAAAAATTAGGAACAAAATCTATTTGAAAGGGATGATGACAGTGTTTATTAATGTTACAGGTGTAATATTGCCAGATGTTATCAAAATAAATATGCTTACCTGTAAGAGAAAAATAAAGTATCTAATCAAATTTTACACATCTCTATATATGTGCCCTGGCAATTTGTGTTAGAAGGAAGAAGTAGCTGGGCAGAATATACTTTTGGACCTTGTGTCACAAAATAACACAAACATGAGAGTCCACCTGCTTTCCCTGCTCACTAGAGGTACACTTATATGTGATGTATAGTTTGCTAAGTGCATCCACTAATGCTATTTAATGGTGTTTATTATTGCACATCTGTGAATATTTATCTAATGGACAATATCTAAATTCCCTCCCAGTGGGACTTGTTGAAGTTAAATTCGCTTTGCAGGCAGAGGGAGGGCCAATTGCTGGGAGTGAGAACAGCACAGGACTGATACCAAAATCTACCACGGTTGGCTGTTTCAGCCTTCTAGCTGTTCATCTTTGAAATTCCTCTTTCCAATGTGTAGTTTCAACCTGCAGGCAAAGTTACAGTTTCAGCAAAATACTCCTGAATCATACTTTTTGTCTGAAAAATCCAAAGACAGACTGAAGCTGCCTTTATTTCCAGTGGAGGTTTTTCTGACGGGGAGATTTTCAGTGGCAAAATGAATTTGCTCAAACACAGGTTATTTTCTAGATCTCTGAATCCCAGGAAATTATTTTAGATTATTAGAAATGAGGAGACTTAGAATCTTCTCCTATACTGACTGTGTGATGACTCCTTACTCTCTTTCCTCATTAACTCTCTGAAGGTTACAAATCCCACAGATATTCCTGTGCTCTGTTCAAACACTGGCTGGTTCCTGCCACCAGCCAAATGGGTTCTGTAGTGCCATGGGCCTCAATTCCATGGCTAAGGAGTGCCCAGGCTGAGCTAAATCACATCCTAAACCACAGACTGACTTCAGAAATCTTAGACTCGACTTCCAGGGACTCTCTTTCTCCTGTGTGAACTAGGGATAAGGATTTCCCTGACCTGATGGCACTGAGATTAAGGGTCTAGGTGAAAAGTCCCGTTTCCTCCCCAGGACCTACTTTCTTTGTGCTCTCTCAGAGGACACCAGGATGCCTTCTGCCTTCCTCACAAGTGCATCCTGGGCACTCAGGGAATGACTGCTCCCAGCCCTGCTCTTAGCTCAGAGCACATCACCACTAAGCATCTCCACAGGTTCTGCCCCTGTGCAAAGTAATTCCTCCAAAGAAAAGTTGCCAGAGAAGCAAAGCCTCTTAAGGAGGTTGGATTTCCTTATCTAGAAATGTTTACTTCCAAAATTTTCAACTTCCATCCCTTGGGCACAAATACTGAGCAGACAGTCACCTGTGTCCTGGGAGGGCTGTGGTCCTCTCCTGCTGCCCTGTAACTCCTCTACCTCACACCGAGGGCCCTGCTCATATTGCCAATAATGCAATTTTGGCACCTCCTGGCATTTCTATCCTTTATTAAAATAAGCCTAAATGGAAATTGCATTGTGCCTCCTCAGGGGTTTCCATGGAGCAGATCTAATTATCTTTCTATAACAGCACTAATTGGCAGCTTCGCAGTCCTGGCCCTTCAGCCCACTCCTCTGCTTTCCCTTTATTCCTTGCAGTGCCCTGGCCTCTCAGGCTGGATGGGATTTAAGCATGGTCTGACGGTTTGTGAAACCACTTTGACTTCTTGCCCTCAATTCGCTCGTGCTACCTGAGCTCCCCGACCTGTTGACAGAGGAGCTTTCCTTTGTCTTTGCAAATTGACACAGCTGCACACTTCGCAAATAGACTCAGATGTTGAGCTTTGGGCTGAATGGACCCTCCAGATTAGCACAGGGAGAATCAGCTTTAAAAACGCTAAGCTGGAGCCAACAGCAGGAGAATGGAGTGAAGCTCTTTATCAGGATTCACTGCCACAGAGAGGGGCTCCCTGCTCTCGCAGTGATATTTACTTCCCTTTGGGGAGGGCATTCCTGGAGCCGATAGCTCATCCTGACCCTGTACCCGGAGTTAATTAGCCGACTGTATAATGGGGGGATTCGCCCGGAGATTACACGAGGTGATCTCTCACCACACACACTGTTTGCCGAGTTGTTTGGGGCTCTTGGCAGGAACAAAAGCACAAATGCAAGCAAGAGAAAATCTGGCCTGGGGGGGTTGCTGCCATGGAGCTCAGCAGAGCTGTGGGCAGGGGCCAAGGCTGCATCCTGCTGGACCCCTGCTCTCCCAGGGTCCCACTCCCCCATCCCCATGGCTTGCATGGATGTGGGCATGTAAACCCTTGCAAGGCTCTTTTTGCAAATGGCTTGGAAAGTTGTCCAGAGAAATGAACTTGCCAAAACTGGAGCAAAACTGGTAGGAAAGAGAGGTGAGGGTCACTTCTGCCTTGCAGTAGAGCCAGCGTGGGAGCAGGGAGAAAGTGGCTGTCCAGGGAAGCCATCTGCTGCCCTGCCTTGTCCGGAGGCAAGGGGACGAGATCGGCATTGGAGGCAATTAACACTGAACAACTTGTTGATGATTTTATAGCAGGTTAAAGAAAATGCCTCAAATAAAACTACGGGAGACCTTCTATAACTCTACATGGCTATAAATATGTATTAACTTAATTACTATCAGCAATTACAGCTCAGTTTGGGAACAGTTAAAGTGGGTGCACACAAAAAGGGGTTATTATCCTTAGAAAATGAGTGTGAAGATAAAAGGGATTTAATTCACATTAGCTAATGAGCTGAGGCAGAGCTGCAGAAACAGCATCCCCCTTCTGCTTCACAGTTCTTGCAGAGGGAACAGGGAGCAGCCAGGCCCCACATCCCAGGGCAAGCAAGGGCCACGTGTGTGCCTGGTGGGCTGAAGGGGTGGCACTTCCAGGGCGAGGGAGAGCCTGGCACTAAGTGAAGTGCCTACCCTCCGCAGGGTCACATGCCCGCTGGAGTTATACCCTCGTGCTCATTTACTTCATCCTCAGCTGCTTCAGGGGGCTCAAGACCAGCACCCGTCACCCACCCACTCTGCTCCTGGATGTCACTTCCCTCATTTTCTTCCTGGGTCTACAAGCATGTATTGCTTACAGCTGAAGGAGCAGGTGGGACTTGTTCACGATGGAAGGGCTGTATTTCACAGGCATCACATTTTGCCCAGAACTACCAAAGCTGACCTCAGGAAGAGCTAGAAAATCATATCTCCTTGGACTGAGCATGTCTCTCCTTTTCCTGGCTTCTTACAGTGGTTCCTAACCCTATCCCTTAAAGATAAATGCCTAATTTCCTTTTAAATGTGCCCTTTCAAGGTTTTGAGTCTTGTTATAACATTCTCTACTAAAATGAATATTGTTCCATTTTTTCTTCCTATCATCACTTTTAAAAGTTTAACCAAATGCTCATTTTTCTGTGCAAAATTGGTTGAGTTCTACAAGTCTCACTCCGGAAAGTTCATTTTTGCTTTCAAGTAATTTTTGTGACTCTCTTGGCACTTGCAAACATCTTGGCACGCTTTTGCAGTATGAGCACCAGAAGGTTAAAAGCTCTTTCCTATGACAGTGTCCCAGGACCTCCTTGGTGTTTCATCACAGCAGCACCACTCTGCTGGACCTAAATCCTCCTGAGATCCAGAAAGTTCTTAGTCCTCACCCCGAGCCCTTCATCACCGGCTGCTCCCCTCTGCCTGCCTCAGTTCCTCATCTCCAGTGCAATTAACATTGTCTTAAACATTCATTCCTCACTCTCACTGGTATGCTTGAAAGTTGAATTCTCAATTAAATATTAACTCATGTTTAAAGGCCAATTGTTAATCAAAAGCATTAGAATATTTTGCCGTCAGGTGGGCTGTTTCTCTGACCAACCAAGTAGGGGTTGTAGTGGTTGTCGGTGATGCACCGAGCAGTTCCCGAGTGCATCTCCTGGGTCTGCCCAGCTGCCTTTGGCACGTGGCTCCTGCTCCACATCCCAGACCTGCATTTCAGACTCCCTCGGGGCTGAATTGCTGGGGTCTCCAGGGCACCCTGGGCTGATCCTGAAACTGCTCCCGCTCTTTGAAGATGCAAAGTGCCCTTACGCACAATCCCAGACTTTGAGACTGGGGAACAGAGCTGGGAACCTGGTGAGATAAAGCTGCTTTGTGATGCCAGTGCTTTTGTCATGCACCGAGGCTGCCAACACAATTGCAATGTCCCCTATCAAGTGCTTAGCCCAGCCTTTGAGTTTGGGGCCAGAAGGCAGAGAGGCTGCCTAGGAAAGTTCAGGGAGGTGGTGGGACTGACAGTTCATTCCATAGCCCTGAAAAATGGAAAACTGGAAAACTAGGCAGGCTTCAGGAATGGGGAAAGGATGATGACCGTCTGGAGGGTCCTGGATTATCCAGACTTTCTGACCATTTTCATGCTGCTGCCTGAGCCTATGTGCTGCTCTTCCTGGCTGCCGCCCCAGGGCCTGCCTTTTCCGAGGTCCCCATCCAGCTGACACTGAGCTGTGAGCACCAAGACTGGCTGAGCACCCCGAGAGTGCCTGTGGGTTATGGACAGGAGCACAGCAAACTGGGGTTCTCCAGTGCGAGCAGGGATGTTGTTTTACTGCCTTACAAAACACATTTATCACTATGGAATATGATTTTTACACATATCATGCTTTTTTGCTCCCTGATCCACACCTTCAACCCTGAGCTCAGTTAACTTGTGTTCAGCATGCCTTTACCATTAATTATCCCTGAAAATGACAACCTCTCCCAAAAGCTCCTGCCGCCATCCCGAGTAAGAGACCTCTCTGAGGAGGAGCCTGGGTCTGGGCTCTGGAATGACATTTGAAGCAGTAGCAACGTTTGAACACAATGGTATTTCCTTCTGAGTGAAAAAAAGACCCTTCAACTTGTTTTCTCTCCCCCATGCCCCCCTCCTGAAGGAGATATTGCCAAGGCTCACAGATGGGATCGTTTACAGTTTCCTTTTGAGCTGCCTTGGCCCTTTCACGTTTTGTTTATTCGAGCTGAGCTGTCAAACAGGGGAGGGTGGGTTGGGGAAGGCCTCCCTTCCATATTCTGATTTGGATTGGGGTTGCTTAAATTCCCCATCTGACAGAAGATGATTGATGAGAAGATACTGGCTGTAAACCTGGGAGGCTTTGGAGATCTGCTCTTTGTGCAGGGCCTTAAATCCCAGTTGTCGGAGCAATGTGGGGAATGGCATCCCAAGGTAATTACAAACCAACAACAGGAAAAGCCACTGGCAATGGCAGGCACTCCAGCATTGCCATGGAATGACTGAAGAGGCGGTTGGGGGTTTTTTTGGTTTGCTTTGCTTGTGAAAGCACACACACATGGTCCTGAGCCGAGGTCAAAATCTGCTTACAAAAAATAGGGTCTAGAGAGGACGAGGAGAGGCAAGATGCAGCAGAAAATTGCCTGGAATGTTTCTAGAAGAGCTGGGGAGCATCCCAGAGAGGAGGAAGTCGTTTTTACATGCAAAGTCTTTGGCAATTATCCTGGCAGCAATGGGATAAATACACACTTAAGAGCATGAAACCAGCTGGGACAGTCCTGGTCCACCCTGATGGCCAGAGCCTCCCACAGCCTCCTCTTCTGCACCAGCACCAGCTCCCACAGCACGAGTGCCAGCCTCAGTTTCTCCAAACTAAGTCTTGGGGGGAAAGGAGAGGAGATCGATGAGAGGATGAGATCCCTGTTTGACTCACGGGCCCAGGAGGCAAGGATGGGAGGCATGGGACTGCCATTACCTGTGAATCAAAATGGTGGCCCTGCTCCAAGTGCATGACTTGATCAGCAAAGTTCTTTAGGGGACATGTACAGGGAAGCTGAACTTAACTCTGGTCTAGCACATGTACTAGCAGTGGCTTTCAGCAAAGAAGATTCATCAGCACCTTTTGTCATGCCTGATTCAGGCAGGTTGGTGCTGCTGAGGGCTGTATGGGATGGGGATGCCTGTGCTCATGCTGGTAGCTCATACATTGGGCACTGGGCCACCAGTTTCTCCTTTCCAAACAGGGTGATGGACTGGCAGCAATTTTCATTGCTGCTGCTGAACAGACATGTCCTGGTGTTAGACTTGCTAGACTACATGGTGTGTGACTTGGGTTAGGTCTCCAAGAGCTTTATACAAAGCTGTAAGCACCTGGAAGCCTTTGGACTGGAAATTTAATAAAGCCAGGAAAGTTGAGCTAGAAACTCAGGGTGAAGCAAGGCCCTAAACTAGATGCACTTAAGAGTAGCTGCTCCAGTTAGACTGGCTGACTCTGCAGGGCTGGGATGGGAAGGAGGGGATTTCCCCTCCCTTTGCCTGTGCTGCTGGTTTAAATCCAACCACAACTGAGCAGTAAATAAGAATTACCACCCGGCAGCTGCTGGATGACCTGTGTGCAGTGAGTCATTGAGCTCTGGCCACACAGCCCTGCAGACATCCGCAGCAGAGGATGCCTGGGCTGAAAAGTACGTTTTCTTTGGGAATGTGCTCTCATTTGGGCGAGCCCTGAAGTGCTCCCCATGGACCACTGCTGCAGAGGCATCCTGGGATGCAGTGGTCCCTGCACACCAGTGCTGTGCCACCAGCACAACAGCCAGCACCCATGTGTGGCTGCTCAGCAGTCAGGCCTGATACGTGAGGCCAGTGCAGAACAGCACCAGTGGGACCATGTAACTGGAACAGCCATGGTTAAAGGGGAGTCAGTGCCTTGTAACGCTGGTGAGGCTGAGCCGGTAGCAGCTTGGGCACATTAATGACTGCCTTGGTGACAGCGGGGTTACTCACGTGGGGCAGAGTAAATGTTTGAATACAGGGAGGATGCTAAATATCTGACAGTTCCCCAGTACCTCATGGACTTGACAAAGAGGAGGATTTGAGCAGATGTTTGAAGGGCAGAGCAGACTTTTTATAAGACCTTCCTCTCCTGGGTAGATAGGACAAAAAAGGGGTAAAGCCAAGCAAAAACACATGGCTGCTTATTTATCACTTATATTCAGGAGAGCTGAGCCATACACACCTCCCACTGTGATGGGACTACACAAACACACCAGGACACTCAGGCCCTGCCTCAGAGTTTCCAATCTAAGATAAGGAATTTAAAAAAAACAAAACAAAGCAAACTTGGAGGAGTAGCAGCTCTTCAATCTCTCCGTAGATCTCCATCTGGTAAAAGAAGTGCAGACAGGGGCATGTTCTCTCCACATCAGCTGCACAGCAAGAGCGGCTTAGATGAACTCTCCTGGCTGGTAATAAAATGATTTTACATATGTAGGAAGCAGGATGTGCAAAGCCCAGGAGTCTGATCTTGTTTCTGAGATCAAACAGAGTCTTATTGTACAGGGGTGTGGAGCTGATGTAACTGTCTAGTGTGCCGGACACAATCGCCGTGGTTACGCAGCTGGACCGGAATAAAGCAAGTCTGTATCTGAACTCATTAATTTTTACAACCAACTGAACCACTCTGCCTTTTTCTTTTACCTTTTTGGTGACAGAGGACTGTCATGCTGCAGCAGAGGGGCTCCCCCAGCCATCGGCCCCTTGCCTGCAGTGCAGCAGGTCGGGGCTGCCATGGCGGGGAGCAGCAAAATCCCTGTGAGCCCCCCCAGCCCAGCCACCCACTGTATCCCCGGGGGTGCTCAGCCAGCTGCACAGGTCCGTTTCTGAGACAGGCCAAGAGCTGCGGGGATTAGGGATGAAAATACAGGTTTAACGTGAGCAGAGCTGTTGCTCTGTCAGCTACAGGTTATGTCAATGTTTCCATTAGAAGGCCCTGGTTGCAAGGTTTATAGCTTGGCTGTGAAAGTGCCCTCCAGGCTGGGCTCTGGCAAGCCAGGGAAACTCACATTTTTCTGCTGAAATATTCAGTGCAGCTGCTTCCACACTCACACGTCACTTCTCACAGGCAGGCAAATCGAGGGGGCTCATTCAGCAGGCTCTGCAGGCAGCAGGACCCAGCACACTGCCTTGGGAGCTCAGAGAGACTCCGTGAGTGGCCTTGTCTGCCTCAGGGAGAGTGCTGCATCCCCAGGCAGGCAGGGCAGGCAGGACAGGCAGGGCAGGCAGGGCAGGCAGGGCAGGGCTGCCTGGCCAGCACTAGCACCGTGGGATCCTGGGCTCACAGGCGATGTGGCAATGCAAACAATGAGGTGAATTTACCAAAAGACAAACCAGAGGTGGGGCTGGTGAGCTGTGACAAGGTGAGGGTGTGGGCCTGGGACTCCTGGTTTCTTCTGGCCACGAGAGGAGGACCACCAGGACCACCAGGAAGTCACCTCACATTCCTCTGCAAAAACCACCCCTGTGCTCCCATGGTGTCCCTCCCCTGGAGCCTGGCCAAGAGCTGCACATCCTGGTCCAGATGCCTGATGGACAGCCTTTGCCCAGGAATGATGCCAGCCCAGCACTTGGCAGGAGGTTTTTATGCAGTGGCTGGAGCTCTGTAAGATGCTCTCCTGGCCAGCAGCATGCTGAGCCTGGATCTCACCCTGCCCTGGCTGCTCACTCCTGGGGTGTGCTGCCTGGCCGTGGGACAAATACGAATCCAGGCCTCCTCCCTTCATCCCACCCTTCCTCACTCCTGGGAAGCTGCTCATGAGATATATGCATTTGCCTATTTTAAAGAGCTGCAAAGGGCAGTTGCAGGCTGGGATTTCACTGTAAGCATCATCTCCCAGGGCAGGCAAGACTACTTTCTTCCCTTGCTCTTTCCACCTCTAAGACTAGAAAAAGAGGAGAGAGAGAGAGAGGCCTGGGGATGGTGCTGGGTCCCCAAAGGCCCCCCCCCTTCCCTCGTAGGAGCTACATGCACATCCCCCTGCCCAGCTGTGGGCGTGCCTGGTTCCACACAGAGATGCTGCAGGTAGGCAGCTCCCTCCACCTGCATGTTTCCCTCACCTTCCAAAGAGGAGGCAGTGGGAGGGCAGGAACGTGCTCCAGGGGTAAGAGCTGTAGCACCAGCCTGGGGGCACAAAAAGAAATACAAAATATTAAGGAATAATTTTCAGCTTTTACTGCCATTACAGCAAAGCATCACCATTTAGATTTACAGTTGACACTGAAGCGTATTGTGCATTTTAGCACATGGTCTCAGGCTATTGCACATCCCAGACAGGCAGGAGTGGTACAGCTGGGGCAGGCAGCGTGGGGGACAGGGCAGTGAGCAGCTTCTGCTCCTGCCTTGGAAACAGCCTGTACTCTGGGTTCCCACCCTCAACCATGCCACCTGAGAGGGCTCTTCACTGGGGCTCTGCTTGGCTGCCCCACCATGCCCATGACTCTCCAAACTGCAGGCTCTGCTCACCGAATAACCAACAGAGAGAGAAAAAAAAGAGGGGAAAATGAAGAAACCCCAACTCCTTGCTGTTTTTCTGCTGCTTTTCCAGAATACTTGAGTTACCATGGTTAGCTTTCCACTGTTCTCCTTGACCCCTGCAGCTTTCCCTTATGAGTTAGTGTCCTGGAATGTCTCTTTACGAGGTGCCTACAGAAGTAAAGCTGACCTGATGCCAGTGCCCCCACACTGAGGACTTTATTAGTTTTTTAATTTTCTGTCTGGGTGCTCTCACTTGCCTCAAACTTTCCACAGCTGCTAGGGTTTATTAATGATGGAGGTTCATTTGTGTCCTGCCTCCCCTTCCCCTGCTCGGTTAATTGGTTGTGTTGCTTTGCCAATTGATATTTTTAATGGCTTCTTGGAGGGTTTCAGGAGATCTGGGTGAAGATTTTGCTGGTGCAAAGCAAAATCTTCACCCAGATCTCCTGAAACCCCCCAAAATCCCAAAAGAAATATGAGGAGTAGAGTGAGGAGCAACTGTGATGGGACCGACCATCCCGATTGGATGTGGCAAGTGGAGCCCAACCAAGGAGAGAGCACTGGGACCAGGAAAGCTGAAAACAGCTGCCTTGTTGCTGCTAGGATGCAAATACCAAGAATTAAAAGGATAAAATAACTTTAGATCTCGCAGAATGCATAAATGTTTAAAAATGGAGATGGGAGGGAATCTCCTTCTCTCTCTTGCTGGAGGGGCCCCATGACATTGAGCTGTAGGCTGAGGAGGAGGAGGAGGCTGAGGGTCGATGAAGGATGTGCAGAGATGTGCTGCATGGACAGGAGAGGAGGATGAGGAAGAATGAAAGAGCCGAGAGACCTGCAATATAAAAACCATACAGAGAGCCAAAAGAAGAGGGGGGAGAAGGGACAGACTTTTAAGGCAAGAGGAAAACCAGACAAATATTTATTTGTCCATAAAGTTAGTCTCCATAGCAATGAAGTGCTTCACAATATATTTTCAAACAAGCCCAGCCACGCTGCACGCAGGGAGAGCTGCTGGAGTGGGATGTGTCACCTGCCTCCCTGCGGATGGTCAGTCTCACTCGAGGGGCTGCCAGCCTGGCCAGGGTCGTGGGCAGGGGACAGGGAGCGATTGTCCCTTGGGAAATATCACGCAGCCCAATCCATGCCCTGGGGGTGGCAGTGGGGTTATTTCTCTGCCAGGGGCAAGGTGGAAGGAGTAGGTGGATTTTCAGAGCTGTGTCATGTGTTGGGAGATCTCAGAGTCTGGCAAATGTGAGATGCATTAGCACAGCCAGAGTTCAGCAGGCAAGGAAAAAGGACATGCTGCCACAAAGTGCTGGGAAGACAAAGGAGTTGAGGGTTGGGATGAAACTCTGGCTGCCACACATGGAGCTGGCAATGCCACCCACACTGGCAGCCACCTCGGGTGAGGAGCATGGAGCATGTAGACCCTGTCATAGCTGATATGTGGCTCTGAGGCTATGGGACACGTTGAATTCGTTACAGTGGAAGCAGCATCTCCTGGGCAGGTGCCAGCAACAGAAACACATCCATGCTTTACAGCCAGGACAAGTCCTGCACGGACCACACAGGCAGTACATTGCCTGCCCTGGAAGGTGTAGGGGTTCCCCACGTCATCCTGCCCCAGAGGATGGGAAATGGTTGACAGGAGCCAAATCCTGAGCCCTGGTTCTGCAGGCAGCCCTCCCCTGCTGCTCCACCATGTGAGGCTGCTGCCTGACCCCAAGATATCTCAGCAGCAGCATAAAGCACCTCTCCCGGAGCTCATGCTTAGACAAATGTCACTGCAAATAATTTGACTTCAACCAGCAGGGACATAAATTCCATTATTTTGATGTCAGCTGCACAATTTGTTCCTGTAACAAGGTGTTTTAACCTCACTTCATATTCATTGTTCTGCTGGCTTTGATTTTACTGTAAATTACTGAATTTTCTTTTGATCTGGTGCCAGTGCCCCATAAATCTTGACATTTGTTATAAGAAAGGAAAGAGCCCTCCCCGCTGGTTGGCTTGCAGGAGGTGGCAGTGAGGGGGGCTACCAGGTCACCGGGAGGGTCCATGCAAAGATTCTGCACCACCCGAAGCAAGGTTTGGCTCTGAGCATTCACCTGATTTCTCCAGGCAGGGAAACAGTCTGTAAGCAGGGAAAAGGTGGCAGGGAGGAGGAGCTGCATTTCTCTTAAAACCACGAGCTTTGAGCCTGCTTCACTGAGAGATTCACAGCTCCTTGGAGGACTCAGCCAGCACTCTGAGCTAGTGAGAAAACCCCAGACCAAGCACGATTTGTGTGGTTTGAGGTTTCATCATGAGCTGCTTTTAAGTGTTTCAGTTCCCAGCACCTCTTCCAGAGAGTGGTGGAGGTGAAAAGGGGCAATAAAACCATCCCCCACAAAACCCACACTTAACTGAACATTTCCAAGCCTGCCAGCACTTGGGGGACAGAACCTTTCATTACTGCCATTGCCCAAATTCCTCCTAACCCCAGCATCAGTTGGATCAGACTCCTGTTTTCCAGCCAGCAATGCTCCCTGTGTTTTGTTCCTCATCTGCCTCAGTGTTTCTGCCTTGACTGCCTGGCAGTGCAGTCCAGTGAATTCTGGAGGTATTGCTTGCAAAAGGCTCTGTTCCCTGGAGCCTGCCTGCCCTGGAAGTGCCCGTGCCCAGCAAGGATCGAGGCGCCAGCCCTGGCACTCACACGAGGGTGAGAGTCAGACTCGTGACCAGGAGGAAGCCACGGCCCAGCCGACACCAAACAATTGGCGGAAAGGGGCCATGAACTTGGCCAACACCCTGGGGATGGGGACAGCTGCCCGTGCAGGGGACAGGCCTGGTCCTGCCCCAGCTGCATCCCACCCAGATGCCTTACCCTGGTGCTGCCCCACGTGCACGGGCTCCTTCCAAGGGAAAGGCTGCAGCTCTTTCCCCAGGTTCCAACAGAGGAGCGTGGGAGCACAGGGAACTGGGGGGCTGCACGGCCTGGTGCAGAGTGCCGAGCACAGCAGAGCACAGTGTGTGGTGGGTGGTGCAGTGCGCAGTGTGGGGTGCCTGGTGCAGAGTGCCCAGAGCGCCCGGCGTGGTGTGGCCTGCTGTGGTGCCTGGAATGCCGAGCTCGGTGCTGCAGTGCCCGGTGCAGTGTGTGCTGGCGCGGGGTGTCCTGGCAGGGTTCCCGCGGTGCCCGGCGCAGTGCCCCGTGCGAGGCGCGGTGCGTGCAGCCCGTGCTGTGTGGGGCGCAGCCTGCAGCGCGCTGACCTCTCGCTGCCTCTGGCCCTGAGCAGGGGCCAGGAAGGGAAGTGCTGCCGGTCCTGCTGCTTTCATCGGAGATCTGGAGCGCCGAAGCCTGCACAGATCTTAATCAGTGTGGGAAAGCAACAGCAGGGCCTGCTCTCGCCCTGGCCTGCTGGAGATGCCTTTTATTTTCATAAGCTTTATCGCAGCCCACGGCCCCTGATAAAGCACCGTAAATAAACGGAAGGAGCGTGGCGGCCGGCCAGGGCCGCTCGCAGACGCACGCGCTCGCTGCCGCCCCACTCCCCGGGGGGACGCCCCGTCACACGCCAACTTTCAAAGCCTTCCTTTTATTTCTCTGCACAGGGAAACCACATGGCCGTGCATTGGGGGACCAGCCAGGCAGCCAGCACCCGCCGGCAAATTCCTGCCCTGCCCCAGCCTCCCCCATTGACCCCGGCCTGTCACCGAGCCAGGGTCCTGCTCCCAGCACTCGGCATGAGCCCTCGTGGGGCCACAGTGGCTCAGGATGTGGCTGGCCTCTGCTATGGGACTGGGGGAGGACAGTTTCGGGATGTCACATCCTCTCTGGGTGGTAAGAAGGAGGTCACATCCCACCAGGGAGCTGAACTGTCAGCAGGTCTCAGTGCCTCCCCACTAGGGTTCCTCTCCTGTTGAATTGCTGGGGTTTGACACAAATTAATGGTTTGGACTGCTTTATTTTTTTTCTTTCTATTTTTCCTTTGCTAAAAAGTTTGGGTTTTGTTTCAAAAGGTTTACATTCTTCATAGAGCACTGAAAAACAGGATCTGGGGGGTTGTTTCCACACTGGCTCCACAGGCCGACAAAGACAAAAATTAACTCTTTTCCATTTCTGTTTGTCTATGCTGCGGGTGAAAGACATTCCTACCCAGGTTGGCAGCTGCCCCACAGCTCTGCTGGTTCCCAACCCCAAGGTGCCCAGCTTTCCTGCAGCCTCATCTCCCCTTCAGCATCCTCTTCCCATTGCAGGCAGGGGCTGCGGGGAAATGCATTTGCTTGTGTTTCATTTTTCACTGTGACCTTCGGTAGCTCACTTTAAGCCATACCTTATCCCAGCATTGGCAGAAAGCAGAAAGCAGAAAGCAGCTGGCTGCAGCTGGGTACCAGGGTTTTGTTCTAGACACACCTTCCCTCGCTGCAGTGGGACAAGCTGCCTGGGACCAGTGCAAGAGGGTTTGAGTTGCTGCTGTTTTTCACCCTGCCTGCACTACCATCCATAAGGGAGGCCACCCAGCTGGTGCTGACAGCTTCTCCTGTTAAATCGATTCAATTTAATACAGAAATGGCTCAGACCACAGCGCTGTGAATTAAAGGTGTACAAATTGCATGGCACGTCACATGTGCCAGAGCTGGTGCAGTCTACTCCAGCCCAGATGTGGTGGGTGCCCACAGGTGACAGTCACCTGCATGTGCCCAGGTACCTCAGCCTCCATAGGGCTGCAGGGGAACCTCTCCTGTCTGCATTTGCAGGGTCAGCAGCACCTCCTGGGGCTCCCTCCATAGCTCCAGGCTGCAGCGGAGGTGGCAGCAGGCAGCAGAAGCCCAGGGGACATCTTCCCCTGCCCCCTTCTCACAGGAGCATGCCACAGCATGCTCCCCTCCTCCTTCAGCCTCCTCCCAGCTTTTCATCCCATTTCTCCAGTTTGCCACAATCCTTTTTCTGTCTGCGGCCCTGGCCTTTCGTGGCATGCAAATTTAATAAATACTCTCTCTGTTTCTCCCCACTGGCTGTTAATGGGAGTGTTCAATAGCGGCTTTCCAGCCCCACAGTGCGCCTTTGAAAGCTGCTCTCCCAGAACTGTCCCCTCATTCCCTCCACACTCATCCTGAGCACCCTGCCTGGCTCCACTCTCCATTCTACAGCAGGGCAGGCACAGCACCCCCATCCCACAGACACCACTGCTTCACCATCTGTGGGCTCCTTGTACCCTGCTGCTGAAGGAAATTAAATTGGCCTGACATGTCTCATTCTCGACAAAGACATATCAGGTATTATTCACATCTGTGCTAACTTCCAGATGCTTACAAAACTGTTTTGGATTATTCATGCCAGCATTCCTCTGGGATGGGAAGTGTGATAGCTGGTTTGTAGACCCACAGTCCTTCTTGTTCCCTCAGTTAGATGGGTACTGTGGTTGCTGGTCTTGGACTACTAAGGGAACATCTTCCCAGTGCTTCTGAGATGCCAGCAGGGAGTTTGACCTTAGTTTAATCCTACAATGGATCATCCAGTCTGAAAACACTAAACACACCATGTAACATTTTATAGTAAAAAATATTGAGGGGTTGTTTCTCCTACTTCCATGGTACTTTTGTCTCTGATAAAGAGCCAGGTTGTGGAGTGACTGAAGCCTCTATTACAAATGAGAACTACTTTATTCTCCAGGCTCACCAGAAGAAAGCTTACATAGACAAGCACACTGACTCTCTGCAACTGTTTCCACTCTTAGAAGAATATCTCTTCTTGTCAGTAGGAATGCTCCTCTGTTGGATGTTCCAGTTATGTTCCACGCATCTTTCAGGCACGGATCTTTTAGATGCTCTGCTTCTCCTTGTGTAGTATCTTGGTTCTGGGTCTTGGCTGTGCTGAAAGTAAAGGAGATTGAGGGCTCTCAGGGGCTTGGAGGGTTCAATGGGACAGCAGTGGAAAACATCCAGAATTAAGACTATATTTATGAAACTCCTTAGAAGGAACATTCAAAAGCTGGTGGTTTCTCACCCCAGAGTCCTCCTGGGCAGCTGGGCAGCATGAGGTGCTGGCCCACTTGCAGTCATGGTACCTGCCTGTCCACAGCATGAGACCCTTCCACATCCTCACCCTGGATCCAAAGGGGCTTGGGCTCTTTCTGGATGTCTCCAATCACAAGAGAAGCCAAGGCTCTTCTCCAATCTCCTGCCTATCTGAGAGCCTTCAGGGATGCTCCAATGGGATGTGGCATCGGCCACATGACCAAGGAGTGTTCTTGGATTTTCCTCCCTGGGGTTTTATTCTTTATGGTGCTGGCAATGAGAAAACCCCCTTTGCACCCTTCCCCCACCTCAAAGCATCCTTTACAAAAATAAAGTGCCCAAAATAGCCCTAGACAGTGCTTGACATTTGCCAGACAGCTGCTCTCAAGAGTGCTACAAAGGTTATGGATTGCTTTCTGCTTCCCTCCTCCTCCCGCCCCACCACTGCCTGCGTGAACCTTGGAGCAGGGCCAGGTTTGATGAGAATCTCGTGGTTTGAAAAAGCCAGATTGGAGAGGGAGCCGGGACGCAGGGAGGTGTTTGTGCATGGCCGCCTCCCGTCCCAGCAGGCAGCTCGGAGCAGAGCTCGGGTGACTCCTGCAAGGGGAGCTGCAAACCCTTGTGTGAGCTCTGCCCATGCCGGGGCTGGAAGGATGCTGCCACAGAAGTCCAGTGCCCACAGTGCAGGGTTGGCCCCGCCTGCGAGGTGTTGAGCATCATTGCTTGGTCTTCCAGCTGTGTAAAAGCACAAGGGAAAGGGGCTGCCCCGTGGTGTACACCTCACCCTGTGCAGCCAGGAATGGGCTCACACCTGGCTGCAGGGTCACAACCAGTCCTAACGGGTTCCCAACAGATTCATGGCCAGCCCAGAAGGCCAGGAGTGCCTGGGAAAGTCATGGTTCGAAGGAAGACTTGGGAGTTATCTTGGGTCAAAGCCTCAGCTCAGGCATAAGGAGTCTGGAGAAGGAGCAATCAGGATGGAGAGCTGCAAGGATGCCGTGATCAGTGCTGAAATTGGCACCCAGCGAAGAATGTGAGGGGACAAGGAGAGGCCAAAGGAAGGGCTTGGCCAGGCAAGCCCTGCAATGAGAGGCAGAAGGGGCACAGTTTAACTGAGAGAAGACTGAATGACAATTTAAGCACCTGCAAGAGTCAGGGAAGTCTTTTGTTCCAAAAGTGGCACTGGTGCTGTGCAGCCTGGGGGGTTTGTCATCTTTCTTGGGAGTACCTAAGAAGAGTTGCAGCTGGAGACAGGACACTATCTGTGGCCAAGAGGGTACTTGAAATTACATAGGAAGTCCCTTTCCTGTGGGGGTTAGCAGTGCATCTTATACAAGGACAATGTCTCATCATAGAGTGGGAGAAATACCCCTTCTGTGCGGCTGGTGTTCTATGCAGTGAACATAAAGTCACAATCAGGGCCTGAAAAGTGAAAGATAAAGGCATGAACTTTCAAGTTAAATACATAGATAAATTCTTGAAGTCCATTATCTTAATCAAAATGAGAAGTTTGCAGCAGCACGACATGACCCAGTTTTGTTATCTAGTAACCAAATAAATATATATATGTATTTTAAGCAAAAGACTCAACAGCCTTTTAATAGAAAAAAGCATATATGCAGGAAGGAAACATCACTTAAAACAGCATTTTTGAAAATATTAAGTGCAGTAAAAATTTGATTTATACTTGACAACTTAGGAATAGAGGCCTCAAAGAGCTTCTGAGTCCCAGCAACTTGTACCAGATTTTGCTGTGCTGAACTGGAGGCAGGGAGGAGGGAAGGTTCACAGTCAGCTGGATCCTCACCAAATTTGGGAGATATGAAATATTGGGACATCTTTGGGTTTGGGTCTGTATTCCCTTATCACAATTACAGGGCTCACATCTGCCTCAGGGCAGGGTTGTCCCTGCTCCCTAGGCAGCCCTCAGGGCTCTGCTGTGGTTGAGGGATGAGGATGGGGGGATGCAAGAGAAGCTGTCTAAGAGAGCTAGTGGGGATGGCAGAGACGCAGCCCAGAGGAGCCTCACAGACAGCCTGGCTTGCTTGTGTTTTTTTTTTCTTTTTCCTCCCACTTTTGTGTTTACACACATTAAGATTTCCAAGGAAGTACATTTCTGGCTGAGGCCATGCTGCCAGTTTTCTGCAGGATCTGTCTCATTTCCTGGGACGTGAGACTATTTTAAGGACTCTTCAGGTCTGCAAGAAAAGTAACTTCTAAAATGTTTTTTAGTGCCTGTTTCTCAGCCTGCACACTGATTTGTCTGTGCAGCTTCACCACCCAACTTTGATGTCTAGGAGTCTGCAGCGCTCACCTCTGAAGCATTTCCCATCACATGTCTGGCTGTTTATACCTTTGAGGCATGCAGCCACCCTTTTCTGTTTAAGGACTGTCTTGACCACATCAGTAGAGTGAGAATTTCTAAAAATAGATGAACTGGCAAACTTCTCAATCTGGAAAATTACACGCTTTTGAAATCTCTGGAAAAGAATGGATTCCTTAAAGTATAGTTTACAAATACTGATTTCATTATTTATGGTAGCTGTAAAGCACAGTGCATTCAGAAAGCATCGTCCCATTGAAGAAGTGTGTTACTCATTACCACAGATTTAGCATTCCAGCATGTTCCTCAACAGAAGTGTAGCCAAGAGAACAAGCTGGAGGCATACACAGGGGCAGCCCAGGGGGAAGCTGCTTCTCATTTCTCACTGGAAAGGGGCTATGAATAGGAGAAGGAGAGTCTCAGGGGGAGCACAGGAGCCTCTGCTAGAGTCTCTTGCAATACCAGACTACGAGGGTAAGGCAAAGAAATTAAATAGTAGCAAATTCACAGCTGAATAGAGAAGGAAATAGATTTTTATGAAGTGAACACTCAGCCCAAGACATCGGTGAGCCAGGGATGGAGCTCAGTATCAGAGCAGTGCTTCTCTGGGTAGGCACTGGGGACTGAAGGTTAGGCATAAACCCCATGAGTTTTGGAAAGAAACTTCCATGTGTAAAGTACACAGATGATCTCAGATGAGTTGTTTTCCTCCACACTTGTTCACTCAGCACCCTCTCCTCCCATCTCTCCTCAGTACACCCCAAATTTCACATATTCCTTGCTGTTCTTCCTTCAATGTTTAGCTCAAGCACTGAAATCTCTGTCATTTCTTTTCCTCACATGGTGTTCTGGACAGAGACTAACTCTCCTCCAAGTCTTTTGAAAAGCACACAGTTTTCCCGGGAATCTTTCTCAGGATACGAGGATTTAAATTTCTCTGTCATCATTGTTTTTACTCTGCCACTATGTTGTCCCTCACTCACTCCACTTTTTTCATTCCTAAAGTCACTGGTAGCCAAGGGAACATGCTCCTTTTTATGCCAGCTGTCCTGCTCTTATTGTTTCTTTTAAAAGATTTATTGCATCATTGCTCTCTGCTCCTCTCACTGTTTCCACTGGTGTATTTGTAGACGCGGGGAAGCATTGCAAGACCGCCTGCACCTGTTCCTCTGAGCCCTCCTTCTCCTCTGCATCTTGCCCTTCTGTGAAACCTCCTGCAGGAATGCCATGCTAGGCTTGTGTTTCACCCTCAAGTCGTACCTTTGGAGCTCTGAGACCATGCTCTGAAGTCTTGGCGCTGCAGAAGCGAGAGGTTTCTCAGGAATGTTCTATAAGGGTTTGGGATCTGCTTCAACTGTTACGGCCATGTATAGATGGATGAGTGTGTGTGTGTGTGTATATATATATATATATATATATATATGGGAAATTTCTGGCATCCCACCACAATGGCAAGCAGTTGGAGGGTAATTTCTTGGCACTGAGGGCAGTGTATCCAGCCCCTCTGACAGTATCCAGTCCCTATGCAGGACCCTGCTCTGGCTGCTGCTCCTGAGCACTCACAGCTACTTGCTTTGGGAATGCTGCATCCATCAGTTTGGTACTGAGGTGATGCTGTGCCTCCTAAGTCCTTGTCCAGACAGCTGTGCCAGTGTCATTTGCGTAGTGGTGGCTAGGGTGGGGATCTTCTGGACTTTTCCTGTTCCTCCTTCAATATGTGTTCACTGGGAGGTACGTGAACACTTCCAGTCATGGTGCTCCACTGTATAGCTGAGAGGAGGCTGCTCCTCCCACATGTTGAGGAATTCCCTGCTATCAGAACTTACTCCCCCTAAAACCTTGTGGGCTGCTGCCTCCCACGGTCAGTGCAGCTAGGCAGGTGTCTGCCCCTGGCTCTCACCTGGCTAATCACACCATGGAGCACAGACTGTCCTTCAACACAGCCACACACAGACATCTCACCATGAGACTCAGCAAAGCACTGGACAGGTCTGAGACCCCCTGCAAGCACCAGCACCCACCCAAGCTGTGAGAGGCAGTAGATAAGCACCTGCCAATGAAGGGAGTTTCACACATTTAGGTCCCATCCTCAAGCTGCTCTTGGCTCATCTCTCCTGGGCTGGGAGCTCCCTGGAGAGGTCAGCAGCTCTCCTGACAGCAAAGAGTTAGTGCTGCACTGTAATTATTTGCTCTGTGATGTATTTATAACTTTTACATCCATCTGACATTTTATGGCCAGGCATTACAAGGGACAACTGCTTTCCATTACTGACTGCCATGAGTTCTCATTCATGGCTTTTTTCCTTCCTGTGACATCAAATTGGCATGGCACAGTGGGGCCTAGTCCTGGCCTCACTGGCACAACCCAGGATGCTCTAGGAGCTGGGCAAACAGATTGCCACCACCCAGCCATAGACCTCACCTTCAGCCAGACCCTGGGTGAAGGAAGACTGCTGCTTTTTCAAGATGGATTTTCTGGCAGTAACCCGCCATTAAAGGTGACGATAAATCCCATTCCAGAGTGGCCCACTGCTGCAGCAGTTCCATGTGAGGTTGCACAGAAAAGGGAAAAGAAAAATGAGTGTTAGCAAGCAGAAGAACCTTGTTTGGCCTATTTGTGAAAAAAGACAGCAAGGTTTAAAGTCTCCCAGGGAGGGTGAACGTGCTTAGCTCCCTGAAGCAGGAGCCACACATAGCAACCCCCTGCCTGCACCCCTCCACATGTCTGGCTTCGGTCTCAGCCGGCGAGTTGGCATCCCTGTTCCATGCCTCAGCTGACACAGGGACAGCAAGGACTTTGCACCATCTGGGCATGGGGGAAGCGTGACCAAGGGACAAATGTCACCCTTATGCTGATGGCACCAGACCCGAAGCACACAGACGGCTCCTCCGGCAGCCCTGGTGCGTCTGCGGAGGGAGGTAAGAGAACACCAACCCACCGCCAACAGCTCGTGACACTGACCTCTCCTTTCTCCTCCGGACTGAAACTTTCCAGTCTGCAGTCCCAGTGCGGCCAGGGCCAGGGGCAGACGTCTCACTCCAGTTTCATCCTGCAAAGCACTGGAGAAGGAGCACTCCTGCTCTGCTTCCAGGCATCACAACCCCAAATAAGCCCCAGCTGCCTCCTGCGTGCAGCCTCACCTCTGCATGCTCCAAGCCTATGAAAGGTTTTACAGGGGCAGCTACATGCTGCATGAAGGTGTCTTAATGAATCAGCGACTCCTCTGGCGTGGAAAAGCTGGATTCTAGTCACTCTTATTCTGGCTGAGATGCCTGCAGACAGATGGGACTGAACATCCCCCCCTTCCCTCTCCGCTGGCCTCCCTCATCTCTGCTGCCTTTCAAACACCACTCTCATTCCTGGATGCTTCAGAGACACTGGTTACCCCTGCCTGGATTTGATCTGTGTCCATGTTTGAGCTGTTATCCAGCACTTCCCTCCAGTCTGCCATTGTGGTGACCCATGGGGACTGTCTCACAGCCAGAGCAGTTTGCAGCCCTGCAGGGTTGCAGCCCACTGGTGTCCCCATGGGCTCCAGGGCTGTGCATGGTCCAGGTGCTCCAAGGGTTTGTCACACAGGTGGAGGGACATCTTTGATCCTAAGGTGTCCTCCCACCTTTTGGGGCCACCCTGATGTTTGGGCACTGATATGCCCACATACATTACAAGATGACACATATGCACATTTGCATCTTCTCCCTTTGCTCTGAGAAATCACTTTGCATTGAAGTTGCTTCTCATGGCTGCTCCTGTTCCCCCATCACCCTGGGCTGGGGGCATCTGCACTCCTGAGTCCCAACTAACCCAGGAAAGACAAGGAAGGACAGGTTATAAAAGAAAAAGGGCCTTCCCAGAGCTCAGCTCACAGAGCCTGTCACCCACCACCAGCTGCAGACAAGCACCGTGTGAAAATGGAGCAAGCTGAGAGCCCTGTGCAGCTCTGGGCAGCAGCTGCTGTGCAGGGAGAATGGAGCAGCAGGCTGAGGATTAGGGAACACAGGCAAGGGAGGTGCCTGGACCCCTGGTTTGGTGCAGGAGCCAAATTGGCCACCAAATCTGCTCCCCAAAGCCGCTGGTGTGAGTGGTGCTGTGCCAGAGGCCTTGCAGCTTTGGCTGTGCTGGCAGAGGCGAGGCAAGGGGGGCTGGCAGTAAGTCTGGAGTGTCCCATCACCCCTGTTCTGGCCCATGCTGCTCCTTCCAGCTCAGGGATGGAGACCAGCTGATCCCAGTGGTATGTCCCTGCCACTATGTCGCTGTCACTCAATACAGGCAGGGGCAGAGAGAGAGAGGGCTCGTGGGGCTGGGGTGATTTGCTCTCCCACACCTCACACCCACGTCCATTCCCTTATCAGAAGGGTGTTGGAGTCTCCACCATCCCCATCACGGGGCCATCTCCTGTGCTTCTCTGGGAGTGGGGGCTTTAGCTGGGTGGAGGTTTCTTCCTGCAGCTTTTGGGAGCAGGGCCTGGGGCCAACAGGGAAAAGGAGGGGGAAAACTCTTCTCTTTGGAGGAGAGCTGCTGATGGGTGATTAATGGACATGGCCAGGCCACTGGGCTTGTGCCATCTGATAAGAGGCCTTCTGACAAAACAGACCTGTTGCTGGGGAATTTATCATGCCTCACTCAGCAGCCATCTGATAAGAGCAGGGCTGGATCCCTCCCATTCATCCTCTTCATTCCCTCTTCTCCACCCTCTCCTTTCACCCTGTTTGCCAGAGCGTTTCATTCTCAGAAGTGAACTCAGAAGGAGGAGGAACTCTCTGCCATGTGTGGGGAGAAAGAGCCAAGGCTAACTCTTTTTTAGGGTTTAGGGGCAGGGGTTTTCAGTCTTGCACTTCTTAGTAGCCCCCTTATAGGATCTCACTCAATTTTTTCTCTCTCATGAAGATCATCCAGTTTTAAACCAAGGGGTGACACTTATAGGAAAAGGACATCTCTGAAGATTGCAATGTCCAAGCACACTCTTTTCATGCGTGGTTTTGAGTCAAACTCTGCCCACCTCGTGGGCTCTCACCCAAAAATCAGACTTGCCATGTTTTAGTTAGGGACTACTTTTTCAGCTGCTAAAGGGAGGAGGCAGTTTTTGGGAGCCTGGGGTGCTGTAGACCCCGCTAGCAGACTCCCCACTGGCACAAGGCTGCAGGCTCTGTGTGTGTGTGTGTGTGTGTCTGTGCAAGCCAGACCTCCCTGCCGGGGATGGATGTGATCCCAGACCAACAGCGCTGGAAAACCCTATTACACCCAGAGGGCCCTGGGAAGGGAGCCTGGGAGGCTTTTAGGTTATCCCGTGGGGAGGGGCCGTCTGGGCTGCTGATGGTGCTGGACTTTGCTGTGAGCACGGGCAGCTCTGATGGCTACGGGCTTCACAGTCCTTTCAGCCTCTTCTCTCTCCCAGTGCACAGCAGGCTCAGGCACTCTCCCTGCTCCCCAGTCCCTCACCCAGACATCACTGCCCAGGCTGCCAAAAAGACCCAGATTTCCAGCAAACCTAATCCTATATACATACACTAATATATATATATATATAT